>CM072816.1:88506129-88756129 GCA_036937905.1 Salvia rosmarinus | reverse complement strand
TATTTTTACATTAGATTGTATGAGAATACATATATACTCCTTCTGTTTATCAATTTTCTTTTTCGATTTTTTTAACATAAATTTTAATAAAAAATATTGAATATATTGTGAGTGGAATAAGAATGATACAATTTTTCCATCTTTCAAAGTTGGAAAGTTGATTAAACATCTCCAATGGTAGGGCTGACAATTCGTGCGTGTCAGGTTGTTATCGTGTCGACACGACCTGATAAGGCCAAACACGAACATGACCCGTTAAGGATCTGTCCTACACGAACACGACAAAAATGTACTGACACGAACATGACACGGACACGACACGAACACGAATATGATACGATTTTTTTCGTGTTGACACGACAGGATAACGACACGACATGAAACGATAAATTTAAATCAAAATTAGAAAATAAAAAAAAAAATAAAAAAAATATAATTAAATTAATATTAAATATATAAAAATATTATCTAATTATACGAAAATGAAACGAACACGAATGCAACACGAAAATTATCGGGTTACACGAACACGATATGGATCCGACACGAACACGGCACGAAATTATCGTGTCCTTATCGTGTCGATACGATAAGGACACGAACATAATAAGGCTAAACACTAACCCGTTAATTTTGTATATGTTTGTAGACGTGTTTTGTGTCAGATCGAAAATTACCAAATTCTATCCAATAGTACAAAAAAAAAAGCCAACTTCCAGCTTTCAAAAATGAAAGGCGACTTTCACTGTATTTCGTGGGACCCCCTGCGAATCAACTTCAATTTATTTACAAAAGCAGTTTTATTTCGATTTTGTTCTAGTTTTTTGCTATTTATTTTTTAATTTTTGATTTTCTATTTTATGTATTTCATTTTCAGTTAACGTAATTTCTATTTAGTAATATAATTTCAATTTTATTTATTAAATTTTATTTTTAATTGTTAATTATAATTATGAAATTAGTAATTATAATTATGAAATAATTAATTTAATTTTATTAAGTTTCTCAATTTATAATTAAAAATACATAAAATGACGTGTATATTAAAAATTGAAAGTTGAGTTTATTACAACAGAGAAAAAAGAATAAAAGTTGGTGGATTTTAAAAAGTTGATTTGACACTGTGGAACCCATATAAAAATTGTGAAGTTGAGTGTAGGGTTGTGGGTACTCACATTCGTATAATTTTAAATCAATTAATGGTAGGTCATGGTTGATAAAATATATAAATAAGTGATTTTCTTGAAAGTAAGAATGAAAGATAGTTGTGGACTATTAGAGATAAATATATAAATAAAGAATATTATTGATGGTAATAAGTATATAATATTTTGTGAAATAGTTGCCATAATTAAATAGAATAAGAAAAAATTTAGGGATATACAAAAAAAATTATGAAATAAATTGGAAAACATAGAGATATATTGAATATTTCCACACAAGTAGAGATGACAGTGGATCCTAGACCCGATCCAGATCCATAAATCCAGATCCATTTTTCAGGATCTAGATTTTCAAAAAATAGGATATGACGGATCTAGATCGGAACTGGACCATTACTTTAAAATTCGGATCTGGATTTGGATCTTGATTTTTGAGATCTAGATCCGACCCATGGATCCATATATATATATATATATATATATAATTTTTATTTTTATTTAAGTATATTATATTGTTTTTCTTTCTAATCGAAGTTGAATAAACTAGGTTATGAAATTGGATGGTAGGTCAATAACATTAGAAAATTGAAAACAAATTGTATATGAATTAGATATGAGTAGTCTATTTGTTAATATATGTGTACTGCTTCTATTCTTATTGCAATATTATTTGTTGACACGAAAACTATAACTAACATTTTTTGTATAGTGATGATTGTAGAAATTCTAAATAATTATTATAATGTTATCGTATATTTAGATTATTATTATGGTGTTACTATAAATTATATTTGATTTAAGATTTATTTTAAAATAGAAAATATGTGGATCCGGGTATAGACCCTGGACCTTACGGATCTTATGGATCTGGATCTAATTTTTTTAGACTCAATAAATCTGGATCGGATTCGGACCAAAGTAAAAAATTTTGAATATGGATCTGAACCTAACAAGATCCGATCCATTGTCATCCCTACACACAAGTGTAGTACATAAACAGTATTCAGTATTGCTTTTCTATTTGCATCTTCGACAGCCTTCCACCATGACAACATTCTCTTACATAATAATAAATATTATGTATCACAATTTTATATATTGTGCACTCAAACAATATAACGTGAAATTAAACATTATGTTATAGTGGAGAAGTTTAATTGCTTGTTTAATTTGAGGATGTCTTGGAGCATATTTAGGTCCTTATGCTTTATGCCTTTTCAATATTTGCATGATTAAAATTATTCATGCTGATAGACTTGAAAATATGTTGTAGTAGGTGTGCTTTCATTTTCACGTTGACCATAATTAAATAGACAAACAAAGTTAAATATACATAAAATTAAAATATTTTTCTAAGTGAATTTTTTTTAAAAATTATTCCGATACAATATTCAGGTGCTTGGTGGGTAGTATAAGACGATTTTGAAAATTTTAAGTCTATCATGACTCTGTCTAAAAAAGCGAGATAAATAGTTAATTTTGAAAATGTGAATACATCCAATTGTATTTGGGTAGAGAATTTAGTAAGAAACTTTATAAGAAAATTGTATGGTAAATTGCGGGTGGCTGATTTATCTTTTTAAGGTTGGTATAATACTGATTCATGCATAATGGAACATCCCATGAACATAAGAGTCACACATACATTTTCTGCAACCACTTAGAGGGTGTTTGGCTGAGCTTATAGCCCCAAAACAAATTTTATAAATTTGAAGTTTAAAAAAAAATTTATAAATTGTTTTGAGGGCTTATAAGCTCACCAAACACCTCTTAATTTCGATCAATGTTGTAGATCATATAAATAGTAAAGGTCATGTGTTTTATGTCAATATTTTAAACCAGTATTTTAAAATAAAAGAGTAAAAATAGTATTCCTTCCGCTCACTAAAAACTTTATTTTCTATTTTTGGAAACATCAATCTACCCACTTGTTCTAAAAAAATCCACACATGACCTACCTTTACTTCCACTTCTCATTAAATTAATTTATTATCTCCATTCACTTTATACTTATTACAATTTATTAAAATTCATGTCATCAAAATATAAAACTTTTGATGGACGGAGGAATATATTATTTGAAATTTAACTTTTTTTTTTATAATAGTTTTACATTTAATATTAAATTTTTAACCAATCGCGAACCACCAGGGCCAGAAGCAAGGGAAGAAATTGGTCATACCCTACCAAAATTTCTTACTTAGTACCGACATTGCTGGTTTAATTACCTTGGTTAGTCGATAATCTAACACTTTTAAATAAAATATTAACTTATTTTTAAGTCATATCTATAAATTATAGCAGAAGGTGATTCCCCATCAAAATTCGACGGGTTACACAGTAGTTAATACTATATTCTTTCACATATTGAAAACACTATATTGATTTTTGATCATACGTGAATTTTTAAGGATTTTTTATTCTAATTTTCTAAATTATCCCTTTCATTCATTAAAATATATTAGAAAGCATTTATATAGTCCAGCTTTGATTAATATTGATTAGCGGCCGTTACATTTATCAATACATGAATGAATATAATACACATTTAAAAGCAATTGATTACCCAAAAAATGGCTGAAATGAAGCAATTCACTTTCTCAAAAAACCAACCAGTATCACTCTATTCTATTGGTGCAAATTTCCTCTGCCAATGTATGCCTCCACGACGACTCTCTGCGTCAAGTTGAGTTCATTGAGTAATCCTACTTAGCTAATAGGATTACATGAGCATGTTGATATTTGATCACTACGTTTTGTTGACTGAGAGCGGGGAAGAGTTGGAAAAATATAGTAGCAAGATAGACTTTTATATTGTATCGTACTGGCTTTGGCATGATGTTCAAACTTCATATTCATATCATATATTAGTACTAACTTGAGTTTCTAAGACTTGTGACGGTCATTTTGCTTTTTTCTGAGTATTCTTTCAAAGTTTTAACAAATAGTTAGAGATTGTGTACGACTTTAATTAATATGCTACTTAGGTCGTATGAACTGCATTTGGTATT
This sequence comes from Salvia rosmarinus, assembly GCA_036937905.1. Lineage (NCBI taxonomy): Eukaryota > Viridiplantae > Streptophyta > Magnoliopsida > Lamiales > Lamiaceae > Salvia > Salvia rosmarinus. The sequence goes on along the minus strand of CM072816.1, from coordinate 88,751,955 downwards.
AATCTTCGTATTCTTATATTATATTATATTCGTATGATCATTGTGTTTTATCATTAAATCATTTATTGAAAAAAAATACATTTAAGTTTTTACTATTATTCGATTTCATTTTTACACGTTGATTATTTCTTCCAAAATTAATTATAATGTGTGTATATATATTTTCTAAAATAACTATGTAAACTCCCAAATTGATCATTACAATGGATCTAACAATAGGATAAATAATTCGAACATCGAAAATTTTATTCTTCTATATATATAGAACTCATGTTATTGATTAATTGTCAAAAATTAAAAGCTTATAATTACGTAAAACTTCTTAATTATAGATGTAAAAATTGAAATATGTTTGAAGGCTTTTGAACTCATGCTATGGATTGTCTGAGTATGTTTAAACTTTATCGTCAGACATCCAACAACAGAGTCAGAAGTCAAAAGTTGGAGTGTTGAACTATGATTTGCGCAAGTTGAGTTAGAATTTTGGCATCAATTTGACGCTGTATCGAAAAATTAATATAGGGTTCGAGTATACATGCCGAGTGGAGTCTAGATGTAGCTTCATTTTCAGCCGTTAGTACATATGGATAATTTTCAATGCCACATGGCCCATAGGTCTTAATTTGACAACCCAAATAAAATAAAACTTACAAAAAATTCATATTTTATTGGCAAAGTGGTTGAGATCATATCAGCATTTAATCGCCTAACCAATTTATTATCGTCAAATAAACAGGTTCTTCAATTTAATATGACCACATAAATAATTTTGGCAAAATAAATAGTTTCTTAAATTTAAATTTGTAAAATTAATAGTTTATTTCTACAACTACTTAACATAGAGAATATTTTTATATCTAAATAGGATATTTTTAATTCGGTAATTAACGAGTATTATTATATGGAAGTGGTGTGGAAACGAGTAGTAAAATCAATTTTAATCAATATTGGGGCGGATATGTTTAAATTCTAAAGGGATTTCATAGACTGTATAGTTTAAAACTTATACCTTTAAATTAATTTATAATCTTTAATTTGTTATTTATAATATTTATTATTAATTTTATTTTATAGTATTTGGATTTTGTTGATACATATAACCAGTTATAGTAACAATTTATATTTATAATATTTAAATTAGTTCGAATAATTCATAGGGTATTTCGAAATTTGGGAAGAGAACGAATAGTAAAACCTTTTTAATTCGAATTTGTAATTACTTTTTAAATGAGTTTGGAACATGTATGTGTAATTTATTGTTTAATAGGATGTATTAAATTATATATATAATTTCAATTCCTAAAATCTGAACTTTAATTGATGAAATCAAGGTTAATTGAGTCTAATAACTAATTAATATATGTTAAAATTATGTTATGCATTACTTTATCTTACCTAAGAGGTTATATATAGAATCATATAAATTTTATTTTATATATATATATATATATATATATATCATATATTTATTTTTATAAAAGATCTTATTTTTTGAAACAAATAAGATATTAGAGTATTGTATCTATTATACTCCATCCGTCCATTAAAAGTGTGTCATAATTGTCTTATTCGATATCTATAAATGGTGTGTCACTTTCCTTTTTGGGATATTACCCCATACTCAACTCTTATAATTCAACCTCATAATTACTCATTATTTATCAAAAAAATCACTACGCAACAATCAACTTTTATTATTCAACCTCCTAACCACTTATTATTTACCAAAAAAATCATTCTTTCTCCACTAAAAAATAATCTATGGTGTGACCCTTTATCCATTCAAAAATATATATATCAAAATTTATTAAAGTCAGGTCATCCACCAAGTGACACACTCTTGGTGGACGGAGAGAGTATACTCTTATCGTATATTACAAATGAGTTCTAGTATTGAAATTAGTGATTGAGAGTATTTTACATACATGGATCATTATTGATGTGTTTTGACTATAAGTAGGAATTTAATTGTGCTTATATTAATAACTTATGATTTTATGGTTTGTCATAGGAATTACAAGCAATATAAAAGATTTGACATTATTTTGGACAAGTTTTGAAACATGAAAAAATGAGTTAAAGCTGTTATCCAGAAGTCAAATAGTATATATGTCTATACCGCGCACTGATTCGTTGAAGGATGACGTTTTTTAGATGATGCATTTTTGAAGAGTTATATTCACAAATTTTTGGACTGAAGAATGGAAGTTTTCTATAATTTTAGGCTTGGATCTTTAGTTTTTACGCCTTTAATTTATTATTTAATATTTTTTTATGAGATACAATATGTTTGGTTTATTTCATTATTAAGAGGTCTTATAAAAAGAACCCATATATCATCATTAGGTGCCAAATTTGGAGAAGGCATTAGACGCACTGCATACTTTCACCAGAATTTTACTTTCTTCTTTTATTTCTTCTTATTTATGAAGTTTGGCTTGAATTCAATTATTAGTTCTAGTTAAGTCATTATATTTTGGTGAAGATTAAGGAAGTTCTAGTGCGACTCATTTCTTGAGATTTAATTGATTTTATCTTTTAATTCGCACAAGCATATGTTATTCTCTATTTTTATTATCGTTAATTGTTTCGCCTCTACTAGGTAGTTGAAAATATTTGGTAGATCAAAATTAATTAGTAGTCAATCAATCACCATCCATAATTGTAGTTTGAATTTGATTAGTGGTAAAGTGATTCATCGTAGTCAAAAGAATGACAATCTTAATTCGATAATCACACTACTACAAATATCATTTTCTACACCTAGACTACGCTTTTTGTAAAAGCGTGAGTCTATAGAATATAGACTACGCTTTTTATCAAAAGCGTAGTCTATGTGCTGAATTTTTGAATATAGACTACGCTAAACAAAGCGTAGTCTATGTGCGTAATCTATAGTGGGTATAGACTACGCATAAAGCGTAGTCTATGTGCGTGTTTTTAATAAAAAGCGTAGTCTATGTCATAAATTAAAAAAAACACTAAATTACAAGATTTTCAATTAGGAAATTCCTTTTGATTTAAAAAGCGGTAAAAAGTGTCTTGGAGTTACAATTGTTCCAACATACATACTTCTTCTTCTTCCCCGGTGTTCGTTGGTCGATAGATACCCTACCCCAAACCCACTCACCTCCCACGCCACTTTCTCTATAAATCATCAATTTTTGATTTCATTTCCAATTTATTGTATTTCTCCACAACTGTATTTCTTGCAATTTCATCGATCTCTCTCGCCTCCTTGCTAAATCCTCCAAGGTCAAAATTGCGTCAAAATCTCAATTTAATAAGAATCGTCTTTTCTTTTGTTTGGAGAGGACAAATAGTGGCGGTGTTTGATTTAGTCCGATAATTTGTGGTTGTTTTAGGCGATTTGAGATGGATAGCAACAATTGGCGGATCGCGCAAGGCATGTTCGGATGCTAGGTCGGTCATCGTGGCCAAGGCGATGCCGCACGGCGGTATGGAAGGCGGCGATTGGAGGAACCAATGCAGCGAGACTCCAGACAGAGGATCGTGAATAAGATGTAAAATTTCTATAGTTCTCGTATCTTTGAATTATTTTGTTGTTGACTCGGTTCTCGAGCTTGCCACTTTTGTTGCTTTATCTATATTCTTTACCTTTTTCCGAATTTTGCATCCGCTTCTCGTTTGTATCTCACATCGCAACTACTTCATTTAAGGTTAGAAGCCACATATGCTACTACTCTTAGTTTCTCGCATTTTATATGATATATTATTTTATAATTATCCTTTTTTTAACCGATATACCAATGATATGCATACGTTTCTACTGCAAGTTGTTTTCTTGGAGTTTGCTCTATCTTCTTACGCGTAAAACAGTCAAGGTTCGGCTGATTTTGTATTTGTTTTCGGTTTAAGTAGAAGTAATTGAATTTAGTCAGAAATAATGATTGAAACCACAAATAAGCCTTGTTTTGCAGGTGCCGACCATGAGAGAGATGGTGGGTATGTGGAAGAAAAATCACTATCCTCTTTGGATACTTACAGAGGTATGATTCTATAGTTTTATCATTTATGCTAACTTACAAGAGAAACATCTTTTTCTTAACAAATTCCACATAAATTTTGAAAAACGTTATACTCATCCGTAATGTGTCTTTTTCTAGGTGGAGATTCTCGTACGGCTGATATATTTCAACAAAAAAAGAGGAAGAACAAAAAACTAAAAGATCATTCTAGCAGTCTCCAACTGTTTGATAAAATGTCTGAAAGATGACCAACTTTATTCTGTTTATGATATACATGTTTCTTCAGCCTAATTGATTCACAAGTAAGCATATTAAAGGATCTTAAGATGTTCTCATTAGATTATGTGGCTTATGTGGCTTCCGAATTTCCATAGTGACATGGTTAAGTAACATAATATTATTCGTCACATCCTTGGTCCTGTCAACTGTTTGTATCTGTTTATCATGCATCTGAAATACATGTTAAAGTATATTTGCTTGAGGCTTTCCATCTCATTATGTTCTTTGTAAGGACTCATCAGATTGGATAACTTTATTTTAGTTCTCTCAGCTATATGGAACCATTACATATCCTATCTTTGGTTTCCACACAGAGAACTATATTGCAAAGCCTTTAGTGTGAGTGACAACCTTCAGATATCTCTGTGGAATTCAGATGAATGAAAAGAAAAGCATGTTCAGTGCTGCCTGACCATGGGATTGGAGGGTCTGGTACATGTTTGACCAAACATAAGGCTTTTAAATTAGTTGTGGGAAGTAAAGACCATATTAATGGTCATTCATACATTTCTTTCAACCTTGATTTACCCACTTGTTTGGCAGTAACAAATTGCCGCAATTGTTGAAGGAGATTAAGTGATCTCTATGTTATATAGCCTTCATAGAGACAGATTGTAGGATCTGCTGCTCCTCTAGTGTATTTGACCTGTAAAGTTGATTTTCTGGTCTAGCTCCTCTAGGTAAGGATGAAAATATGGGTATCTTATTTGTAACAAAATTTTGCTAAATGTATGGGTGACCAAAAAATAGAAATATTGGGGAATTTCGGAATATTTCAATTCTTGCTATTAGGTGCTTCAAATGATAAATTGTTTTGCAACTTCACAAATGTTAATTGATGTGGTATGCTTCTTGAGATATAAAAGTTATCCACAAAGGTTTCACTTATTAAGGCCCCTATTCTCTTTAAGTTCCCTAGTTTTTAGGTTGAGCAATACTTTTAAGTATTCTCCTTGATTTCTCTCTAATCCCATATCATGGGATTATGTCATCTATATGGTGATAATATTGAGGATTGAATGTGAGTGAGTAGGCAGTGAAGCTGGAATGTCTGGTAGATCTAGTCATCTGGTCCCTGTGGTGCATGCTCTCTTGCAATTCTTCCCTGCTAAACGGCCAAATCTGGGGGAGGGTGGGTAGAGGATTTGACATAGTCTGTTAACTACTTGTTACTTATGGTGCAAACTGGTCTTGTTTTGTTGTTGACTGACATAAGTCCGCAATGAAGATGACTTCTTCCCTTCGGAAAATATAGCCTTATGTTGCAGTTTTTGCTTCGCTACCTTTAATCTCGTCTCAGATTTTGAAGGAGATTGGGCAGGATTTATCGGGGTTTAAGTGTGGTCTTGCTCACGTTTTCCGTAAGTTCTACCTGTTCCACCTCTTTAGTGTAGTTTTACTATTATAACGTGTTTTTTTCCAAGAATCTGCTTTTCTTCCTAACATTTTCGTCGGTTTTAGATCCATGCTTATGACAGTGCAGCACACGAGTCCTTCTTTGACTATAAACGAGAACTATGACTCGGATGTCCATGGTTGTGCATGCTGGCATATCTTGTTAGAAGGATATTCATGTGTTGAAGTTCTTGGTCTCAGGGAAGGTCCGCACCATGGAAGCATACTTTGGAAGGTGGGTTCTATAATTGACCTTTTTTTTTTTTTTAAATATAGATACATAAGAAGGCAGTTATTAATCGGTTCCTTCTATTTGGAACGTCATTTCCTTGAAAGAACTATTGTCCAGCTAATTTTCTAAGTGACAAGAAGATATTGTTGTTTACTTGGGGATGCATGTCTTAAAAATTAAGCGTTCTCTATGCTTGCATAATAGCACTGTGCATACTTGGTGATGTGAGTGTCTAGTTTATTATAGAGGTAATATGCGTAAAAGGGCCTCTTCCAGTCAATCCTTTTAATGCCCACCACAGATTACTAGAAGTGATTGAAAAAAGTTGGAGCTGCTTTGAAATTGAGTTACAATAAGTTTGAAAGCGGAAAGGGCAGCTTTAATGAAATTTATTAACCAAAACAAGAACCTTAGATTGGAAATGAGGCTTGAGTTGCTTAACATGTCTTTTAAAGACACGCTTCTTCATCCTGTTTTCTTTATAGCATAATTGATCGGATTATGTAATAAAATGCTTGACCATATGATCATATTGTATTCATGGGAGCTGACTCGAACTTTTTTAGAAAATATAATGTCTTTATTTGTTTAAAGCGCTTTTCTATATTGTGGAACACAAAGAAATAAGTCATAACCGAGCTACTTTTTATTTCGTAATGATTTGAAATGTAGTATTAGACCAACACGAAAATCATAGAGTTAGATGTTAAGGATAAGCATGAAGAACCTAAAAACTAGAATCTTGATTTTGATAATTATCTATGTTTGGCTATACCAAAAATCCGAGAATCGAATTCGAGTCCTGTGCTAGGGACCCCTAGTCATGATTTGTGTACACAAGTGGCCACGAGTCATCCTAAAGGGTTGGCCGGTTCGGTGACCGTGGAAGGAGGCCTCATTCCCGGGACACAACAATCGTTACAGATATGGTGATTATAAGAGAACTTAGACTGATCAGTCGAATTTTAAGATTCACAAAAGAATTTAGTAAGCTTGGGCCTTTTACGTTAAAATCCATTGCGTTACTGTTGAGATGACTTGACAATTATATATGTATCTTTCGGCATGTGACCACTGAGTGCTTTTGTACTTAGCCCTGCATGTATTTCTAAATGTGCAGGTTGAGCAGTGATGGGTGAAGGTGGAGTGCCGAGCGGGCTTTTTGTCAGACATATTAGATAAACTCTTAGAGAAGATGCATGTCCTCATACATGTATCTTAATTTCATATTCCGCTGCGTACACTCGTTTTTGTAGTCAGTCTAATGCTCGATCCTTCATAATTGAGCTAATGTATGAACTTATTGTGGTATGATCTTTGTGATTGACCCCCTTTTGTCTATGATTCATTTTGGATAATTCTCGTTCAAATCGGTTCATTCTAGCAACATCACTCTCATTTCTATCCCATCTTCTAATTTCCCCTCCCTAGTCGCTGTTTTCCCAGCTTGGCTATCATTAGCAAAGTCTGGTCGTGACATCATCACCAACACACAACAACACAACATTGTTTTAAAACCATCTATAAGTACTAGTTTGATATTGATGAGATAAAACTGAAAACTGACTAGGTGATAAGTGTTTGAAGCCGGTTTCAAGTTTTCAGTTAGGTAGATACAATAATCACCACATTCCGCATGCACATTAGTTATCAGTCCAACTGACCAACTGCCTTAGCAGTCAGTAGGTTTGCTAACTGATACCACTCAAGATAAGACTTCCTTATCCGAATCGACCAATAATACTACCATCGATCTTGGATCGCTAGTTACTCGACCAACTACACCTGTAGCCAATCGCCTTGTAAACCGAAAAGTTTTAAATTTATCTAACGGTGTATTCCCCTATACCAAGACGTATCCAAATGGGACCCATAAGTCTGGATGCTTTTCCTATTCTAACTTTCGAATTTTAGAGTTTTAGTAATATTCAAATTTATTTGCAAGTAGAAAATTGGAAGAATCTTGCCAATTTTTGGGAGAAAATTTTGCTTGCCACTATTTAAGCAGTATAGGTATAATGATTGAATGTCAGATTTATTTTTAGTGAAAAACAACGCACTAATAAGTAAAAGAAAGATATGTTTAGAAAATAAAAAAATCTCATTTGTAGTAAAATTTGGTGAAGTGCCAAATTAATTATTATTATTTTTTTGATATCATGGGAATCATGCTACCTCTTGTAGACTGTAAACCCCACTGTGCAATAGCCTCAGAAACCACACCGACAGTAAACTACACTTGAAAACCAGGTGTGCTCAAACCCATAGAGCGTTTGGTGGGGTTCAACCTATGACCTCTACCACGAGAATCCACCTTAATTTGTTATATGACCGTACTTCGTGTAATATTGTGATGTAAATGAAAAACAGTATTGGTATTTACTTCAGCTAATAAGAACTTAGTAACAGTGTTCAACCGTTTTGACCAATTTTTGTTTTTCCGACATTTTCTTAATCAGCAAAACGTGTTAGAAAAAGGTTAGCACTTTTCTTGTTGCAAGTAATGCAAATTCCCAACAAAATCATGTTGTTTGCGAATTTTTTTCTCTCTAGAGGACACTCCAAACTAAAATAGGTCCCGCTTAAATTGACAATTATTAGCCTTTTTTTTCTTGGAATTTTCTATTGTTGGGATTTGGGTCACATGAAATTCGTACTCAAACAAGGTTCCACAATTTAGACATGAATCTGATTTAATATAAAAAAGTTTTAAGTATTCGATATCAAAACATATAAAATTTTAGAAATAATTACAATTTAAATATTAGACGTTGGATCTTATTGTAAGTTAGACACAAACTCTAAAGCGTGCTAATAAAGTCTTAATCTTTCGATTTGTTGTGAACTCGAATTTTAATTTTTACTTGAGTTTGAAACATAAATCTAGACATTCATCCAACGCCTAAATTCAAAATTGATCGAGTGCATTTGAAGCTCATTGCCAGTTTCACTATTGGATTGTCACCCCCGATTGCTAGTTTCACTGTTGGCATCCGAAATTACAACACAAACAATTGAAATTTTTTGAATACCATCATGCCAACTCCTGACACTCAACCCTCAGATGTCCGACAAATAATAAAGGAGGACAACTCAGACAATGAACTTTAAAAATTCTCAATAACTTATGAATTTTGAGGTTGGATGAATATATAAATCATAATTTAAAACTCGTGTAGAAAAAATAAAAGGATTGAATTGCATCATATCGAAAAATTAAGATATTATTGAAACGCTTTGAAAATTGAGTTTGATTTATAACAAAGTCATTAATTTTGGATTTAAATTGGAATTATCAATTTTTTTATCATACTAAAGAAGCAACTAGCAACAAAACTAATACATATGTATTCTTCTCTAGCTTTTGATTGAGCTTAAACTGACATAACTGTTGTAATAGTTACATTATTTTAAATATTCTTCTTTTAATAATAATAATAATAATTGAATTCAAATCTCATAAAACTTTGATTGGTCAATATATTTGAGAGAGAGATATAATTCCAACCTACTCTACTTTGCTGATTATATTATATGTCTACAGTTCGATCTATGTGTTAAACAGATTTGCCAATTGACTAACTTTATAGATATCATGATAAATATCGTGCAATAAAAAAAACAAATAAAAAGGATTAATGAAAACGAAATGCGCCATTTTTAGTTGTCAGGATATTTATTGATTCTTTTCCATCAAAATTTAAATGACCCAAAAAATGCACCAGAACGAAAAAGTAATGGCGGAGCTGTAGTGTTGCAGTCGCCGATACAAAAAATTCCCTTTCCCCCACCGCCTCGCGGCGTCGTTCCACCACCAGCGCCGGAATATTCTTCCAGAATCACCGGCATACGGAAATCGCAGGCGCGAATTGCGTGTATATGGGGGCATCATTGTCCAATTTGGGAGAAAACGGGTCGGGCAGCGGCGGACCGGGTCTGGGGGATATACCGGAGAGTTGCGTGGCGTGCGTCTTTCTCTACCTTTCGCCCCCCGAGATATGCAATTTAGCTCGCCTGAACCGCGCCTTCCGCGGCGCCGCTTCGTCCGACGCCGTTTGGGAGGCGAAGCTCCCCTCCAATTACCACCATCTCCTCCAGCTTCTGTCGCATCCCGGCGTTTGTGAGAACCTCTCCAAAAAGGACATTTTTGCCTTCCTCGCACGCCCTAACCCCTTCGACGACGGCAACAAGGCACGTCCTCGATGTATTTGCGCTTTTTCGACTGTAATTTCTCTGTTAATGTCAGCTTAATTTTGTCTTGTTTTGCTGAAATTTGTTACTGTCAGTCTAATTACTCAATCACTTCAAAAAAAAAAAATGTAAGTTTCTGCGGCAATTTATTGACTCGAATCGTTTCCGTTGCAGTCATTTGGATTTTTGATTGTGCTTTATATTTGTTAGTTGTGTTCTGACTGCTGGGATAATTGGGAGTTGGAGGATTCGTTTTGTGTGAATGAATGTTGTTTTCTGCCAGTTTATGTTATTTTTTGAAATGTTGGTTAACCGAATTTTCTTTTGGAATGAAGTGTACAGTTTTCAGAATATCAATTCTAAGTTTCTTTTTGTTAGGATGTGCTGCTGCTTGTTATTACTTGTCACAGGGGTACCTTGAATGCTATTTGATTATCATGTTACACATTTACTCCAGCAAAGGTCAAAATTTGATCTTTGCGAATTCTCAGGCCATTGTTTTCTTGAAATCTTAAAGCTTCTAAGCTAGGGTTACCCTTTTAGCTTGATGGAATCAGAAGACTGATTAGTTGGATCTGTTTAGCATGTTCAGTGAAGTGAATTTTATGCATTTTCAGTTCTTTCAATATACTTCTCATTTCACATTGGGAATTTGCAGTTGGTATGGGTGGACAGATATGCTGGGAGAGTTTGCATGTCAATATCAGCCAAGGGAATGGCAATAACTGGCATCGAGGACAGGAGATATTGGAATTGGGTTCCTACAGAAGAATCCAGGTTATTTCGCAGCTTTCTATGCCTGATTTTCTTATATCTTGACATTTGTTTCTCAATGGAGTTGAGAGTTTGGACCGATTTGAGATACATGGAAATCTTAGTTGAATTTTAGTTGCATGTATCCCTGACTTTTTAGGCATGAGCTGTTCAATTTGTTTACTATGTTATAACTATAATGCTTCCTGGAACATGGGACCCACAACAGCCAGAACCCCAAGAAGAACCCTGGATGAGCTATTAAACTTTCCAGTTGATGAGCTTCTGACTTTAAAGTGTTCCACTTTGCTTTGCTTTGCTCAAGTACTTTACTTTTCTGATAAATTGCTGATAGTACCTGTTGGTACTTGAGGGTTCAGATGCTTATGATTTCACTTGACATCATATTTTGAATATGGATGAGAAAATGACATTTCGTTGTGAGTTGAAGCTATTGAAGCAAAAGAATAATGGGGAGTTTTATGTTTATAATCTAAGACATAAAAGAATGTGTGTTGTAGTGGTGGTTTCTTGAATTTGAAAAATGAAGCTAACATCTGGCATAAGGATAAGCGCCCAGGTGAATCATTGGGAAATTTAAACTGTTCAATTGGATAACAGAGATTAATATTTGAGATCTATAACTTAAGCAGGAAGATCATACAAGCAATCTGGAATCAGAGCAATTTGGTTATGTTGGATTTCAGCTGGCAAATAATGACAATTGGCATAGAGCATCTGGGAGTACTAGGTTGAGATTTTTGATGCACATGTGGTGAGATCTGGGTATTACTGAAATATTGGATAAATGCTCTCTTTACCAGTTAGTGGTGAAATTACTTCAATTCTGGAAGATAAATTTGTTCATATTTACAAATTGCTATCCTCAGCTTTTTCTGTGTAGCAGTTCATCTGGTCAGCAAGTTTTCTTACAATTATGTTATTCCCATGATTTTTGGTCCTTAAGGTCCTTAGTTTCGGCTCAATGTTGTTTATAGATCAACCCGTAAGGCAAAACCTATTAGGTTCCTATAATGTGATAGTAATATGAGGTATCACTGTATAAATGATAAAGCTTGTTTATTGATATGACTTTGGGATATGTTTCTATGAATTACTTGAAATTTTTATCCTTGGGTGCTAAAATCAGTTAAAGCAAAATTTACTTCTTCATTTACGGACTTTTGGGGCTTGAAAGCTCAGATTATGTGCATCTTTATTTTTGTCTGTCATATACTAGGATTGTGTTCATGGTTTACCTTTAATATGTAAATTCATTTCTTGCATTTCACTTCTTCTTAGTTGGTAAACATATATGAAAAAGCGAAATTTATTCACCCATAATTATCATTTTGGTCGTATTTGTGAGAGACCATATTATTGAAAGTTGCCCATATTCCACATTGCTTCACGTTTTTAGCTACATGGAGTAGGATTTAAGTGATCCAAACAGCAATTGAATTTCAAAACAATTGTAAGATCTTGTAGTTAAAGCGTCCATGTGGAAGCTATCAGCAATTTTCCAATGTGGCAAGAATTGCTGGTTCTATTCTTATCACTGGCACGTGTGCTGGAATGGAAAACATAGTCTTTTCCTTGTGATACAATCCTTTTTATTTTCATAATACAACATAGTGCTGAATTATAATATTAATAACTATGAAGTATGAAGGCCACCTGCCAATTCTGCCAGCTTGGAGTTTTTCACTGTCCATTTTAGCAATCACAAGAACTTGTTTCACACTGTCTGACGGTAACCATGTTTGAATTTGAACTCGTATCTGGTGGGATATTCATAATTTTGTTGCTATTTTGGTAGTGATTGGATCCTGGTCTTGACCTGTCTGATGGTTATTGACCCGCCAGATGGTGTGAGACAAGACTCCCTTTAGCAATTAGCTCATCAATGTTGGTACTGCTGCTGATACAAAATATTGGCACTACGTGTTTATACTGTTTCGTTTTTGCAGATTTAACGTTGTAGCATATTTGCAGCAAATATGGTGGTTTGAAGTTGATGGCTCTGTAACGTTCCCTTTCCCGCCAGATGTATACACTCTGTCATTTAGGATACACCTGGGGAGATATTCTAGGAGACTGGGCGCCGTATCTCCCACTTTGATCACACTCATGGCTGGGATATCAAGCCCGTGCGGTTCGAATTATCTACTTCAGACGGCCAACATGCATCCAGCGAGTGCTTCTTAGATGACACACCGGAGGACGATGCTAATGGAAGTTACAAACGGGGTTGCTGGATCGAGTACAAGGTGGGTCAGTTCCTTGTCAATGAGTCGGATCCACCCACTGAGGTAAAATTCTCGATGAAACAAATCGACTGCACGCACTCGAAAGGTGGCCTCTGTGTTGATTCGGTGTCGATCATGCCCAGTGAGCTGAAAGAACATAGAAGAGGAGGGACTTTGAAGTGAAGAGTGGTGTCTGTGTATGTTTTTTTTTTGTTTTATATAGGGCTTTGTCATACACTTCTTGAAAAGCATTTATAATTTGGTTGTAGGTATAATCCTCTGTCCATGTAATCTTAATTTTGTGGTTTTTTTGTAATTCAAGCAGTTTTGTCTCATGTTTGAGCAGAATATTTTTATAAAATCTGCCCCTTGTACCAAAAGTGAGAGATAATACAATTTTGTATAAACTTATACTTCATTAAGGTATCAGCTTTCCAACCATCGTTGAATCTTTCTTTTGTTGTTCCAATCCTCTGCAGATAAGTGAATTTCTTCTCCTTCACTTTCTTCAAAAAATTGTTCAAATTGGTCAATATTGTGGGCTTGATATTTAATCGATTTGTTTATACATTGCTGCATTTGTCATACTCAAATTATCAGATATTATTGCGTGAGTTATTAGACGAAGGCAAAATACTAAAACAAGTATTGAAAAGAGTAAATATCACTTTAAACATTATACTATTTTTATTAAAAATATTTTGAACCTTAAAAAATATCATTTTAAATCTTAAATTATTAATATTTTATCAAAAATATCCTAAACTTTGAGAAGTATCACTTTAAACCTCAATCTATTTATTTTATATAAAAAATATCCTATATCTATTTTTCAGCTTCCGAAATTGGACGATGGATATCTTTTGATGTGGCTCAGCGAATATATCTCGCATCCATTTCCTGCATTCGAAATTCTGATGTGGCTCATCGAATGAGAAAAAAATATCTCTCGTCCAATTTTGGAAGCTGAAAAATGGATATAGGATATTTTTGATATAAAATTAATAGTTTGAGGTTTAAAATGATACTTTTTAAAGTTTAGGATATTTTTGATAAAATGTTAATAGTTTGAGGTTTAAAATGATATTTTTAAAAATTCATATATTTTTGATAAAATAATTTAATTTGGAGTTTAAAGTGATATTTACCCTATTGAAAAAAAAAGTTACAAAATTGATGTGTTATGTTAATAATTTTCCATCTTTTCTTTTTTCACCATTTTGATGGACCGACCAATTTCCTAATCTGACCAAATGATGGGCCGTGGTTGGCTTGGCCTAAATTGACGTCTATAGCCAAAAAAAAAGGAAGTAACACATTATCAAGAAAAAAAATCAGTTAAGACCTAACAAAAGCACATTAATACAATAATTGAATAGCATGCCACGTTCCTTTCTATGAATGGTGTTGAATTTATGTGTTGTGAATCTAAATCAAGAGTGAAATAGTTCCCACCTCTTCAATACACTCAGGAGGTTTTTACATTGCATGATTAGGTTGGATAGATAAAATTAATCCAACATAATCAAGTGTTTACTTTTAAGGATTAATATTTGAGGATATCCCAAAGCCCGGGATTATTTTAATCATTTGAATTATTCTTCATTAATATTAATCCAACCAATATAGGTAGGATTGAAATAATCCTCCAAATAAAGGGAGAATTATTTATCCCAATCTTAATCATTCATTAATCCTTTGTAGTAAACAAAGGATTGATAGATAAAAATTATCTTATCACACATTTAATCCATCAAATAGTCAATCCTTCAAAATGCTAATCATGCAAAGTAAACACCACCTTAAAGGACAAAAACGAGTATTAATACATTGTAAATGAAGGTTAATGATATATAGAAAAGATGTTAAATCTTGTGTGGTGTCTTATTCCATGCAGTGCTAATTTCGTGTTCGTATTAACGCCGTAATTGTTTTCCAGACCGGTTAAATATAAACAACATTTATTCGAATATGAGTACGAACTGCATGATGGCTTGTACCCTCAAGAATCAAGTTAATTAAGTTTTTTTGGGGTAAATTAATATTTTCAGTTCAAAGCTGGCAGAAATTGAAAAAATAATTGTGTGTTTGGCTGGCAGAATATTTCACCAGGGTGGGTTCTCAATCTTTTTTTTTCCTAATCTCGATTAATAAATATAGGCATCTGATGCAAAAAAAAACTGCTATAATTTGCTCAAAACTAGTATAACTTCCATTGAAAAACCAAAAATGTAGAAAAGATTAATGGGTGTCCTTAGGTTTCTATCCTTTCTTTTTCCGAATCCACACTAATATTAAATTTGGTATAAAACAATTTTCATGTGCTTTACTATTTAATTTAATTTTTTGTAGTCTTTGTGATTGAATAATTATCTGGTGCAGGCTGTGTATCAGATACTTTTTGATGGTACTGTAATCTTTGGAAAAATATAGTTGCAGAAGAATTTATTGGTGGAGAGACATAACGGTTGAGTTATAGAAGACTAGAGAATAGGGTGACGCTTCTTATCCCACCACCATCAAATTGAATTGTGAAATTTTTATGTGTTGTTGAATCATTGTTGGTGTTCTGATGTACTTTGAGAGAAATTTAGGCATTCGTGTCAGCTTTAAGTTGGGAAATTTCAATTTCACGATAACACTCAAATAAACTGAAATATGTATTATGTGATAATTTTTAAAAGCCATGTGTAATTTCGATAATAACCTATAGTTCGTGTATCGACATACTAAAGTTTCAATATCGTTTATATTATTTTCTTCACGAAGAAGTGAGTTTGACCTAATCGCATAATTATTGACTTAAGTTTTTGAGCTTGCTCATTATTTGATTTTTTTTTTTTCGAAATAAATGGAACTCTTTTTATATCTAACATTTAGTTGCTCTTTCCTTTTCCTCTTATCAAAATTAAGTTGAAGTACGTTTCCTTATCAAAATTGAATTAATAATCAGTAAAATGTTATAAGGTAATTTTATATATTTATTATTTTTAATGCCAATAAATAATAATGTCATCTGAATTATAATTCACTTATATTTTTAGTTTTGAAGTTATATGCATTATTTTTTTTATCTTTTTATTATTATTAATCCGAACAAAAATTGATTTTGAATTGATTGTATGAACCGGCCGGTCGCACATTGATATTCAGGTTTGCTCGTTTTTATGAGGCTGCAGCTACACATATATATCGACCACATGATTTGATGTGGTAGTGGTTGGTAGTTTGTACACCCCAATATTTACTATAGTCTCTGCATTATTTACGAATTATCATGCTACATACAATCTATTCGTTTTTCATCTTGGGTTGCCTGCCACTTGTGCTTCCACTCATAAATTAATACATGTCCTAAATTTTCGTATATATGATAATAGTCCACATAAGTCATATACAAGGGTAAGTCACGCAAACATCACAAATCATATATATCATTCTTTTTTTTTTTAGTAATTTAATACAAAAATTTTAAAGGTTGCGTCACGGTGGACTCGAACCTGAGACATTTGACCTCGGGCATTAACCACTCTACCACTAGGCCAACACACACACACACCATATATATCATTCTAATAACAAATCATCCGTATTCAGATTATAAGATTTGTAAAGTAGATAAAGTTTGAGTTCAGTAGATCATTGTACAGAGGAGTGAACACTCCTAACTATAGTTAATTTTAAAATCTTCAAATTTTTTGATAATATGATCTCGAAAATTCACTTAGTGATTGTGTCGGATTAAAACTATCAACCAACGCACATGTTATATATAAATATAGATTTATTGTTCGGCAATTATTAAAAATCTACAAGTCACAGCTGTTATGGTGCGTTATATGTAGATTCTATTCGTGTGCAATTAATAATATTCGAGATAATATATGTATATATTTATCAGTGTAGTAGTAGAATATAATTAGACCTTTTAAAATTACTAATAGAGAGTGTGCGAGTTGCACACAATCTATGAATTTCGTATTAATCAATTATTAGTGATGAATAATTGTAAGAAATATTAAAATAATAAGTAGTAATTAATACCAAAATAAAAATTGTTTTCATGGTTAATATAAAATTGTAGATAGGTTTTTATGTAGCAATGTAGAAATCAGATACATGTCTAATGTATATGCAATGAATTAATATATGGTAGTAATTTTGGGATTCATCTTCTTTAGCAGAAGAGTAAGCAAATTGTCATTTTTTAATGTAGCCATGGAAAATGAAATTAGGTAGAATTTTAATATATATATATATATATATATATATATAATGAATTAATATTTTCAATAGTAATTTAATATATATATATATATATATATATATATATATATATATATATCTAATAAATTAATACATTTTCTAAATATATAATATATTATTTTATACAATTATCTTTACAAATTAAATATATAATAAATAATCTATGTTTTGTAACTAATGCATTTTTATATTAGTATAGATTGTATTTATCCAGTCATGAAAAGATGGAATTTTCTTTATTGTAATCTTACTTTTTTATTATGTTATAATACATATGCATAAGCTGCTTAGTCAAAATTGATGTTTATTGAGAATAAAGTAGATATCACTTTAAATATTATTGGACATGCTTTATAAAAATATTCTCAATTATCAAAATATTTATTTAACCACCAACAAACTAGTATTGTATAAAAAATATCATGCATCGATTTTTCAATCTATAAAATCTTGATGTGGCTTGCCAGATACCATGCATATGAATTTTTGTGGCATCATCAGGTGAACCACATCAAGATTTTGGGGTCAGAAAAATGGATGTAAGATATTTTATATAATATTGATAATTGATGATTTAAATAAATAGTTATGATAGTTTTGATATTTTTGATAAACGGTATAATTTCGTGTTTAAAGTGGTATTTACCCTTTAGAATAAGGTTAATTGACAATTGATGTACGAAATCATTTTAAATTTTAGCATGATCTTTAAAAACGTTGCAATAATGTCATCACCTTTCAATTAGTTACAAAATTAGCACCCATTCTGCCCCCAACAAAATCATCTCCAAATTCTTTTGGTCTAAGAGAGTTTGATGTGGCATGTTTCATAGAAGTCAGCGTTGCAAAATTGCAATTATATGGCCTCATTATTTTCAATTCAGTTAGCATTACACTTAACATATCAATTCTCGGTGAGTAGAGATATTTGAGGATGTTTGTTAAGTTTACAATAAATCAGAAGTTAATGACATTAATATAATATTATAAATATTATGTTAAAACTGTAAAATAAATGAAATTTCGTAACAAAGGTAAGTGATGTCATGCGGCATTGGCATGCAATGTAATCATTAAATTGTTACGACAAGAGGCATAAATCCTCATAATATTCTCTTTTCTCTCTGGACGGATTACTCATATTATTGGTTTAATAGCTTAATTTAGAACGCACTTTGTTTTATTGTCATTATTACTATAGTAGTAGTTGAATTGAAATTTAATTATCGTGTAACAATATTGCAGTATAAACCTAAACACTAACACAACTAGGTAATCCCATGTACTCACACGGATACGAAAATTTTCATGTTAAAAGTACAATATTAAAAGTTAATAATTATTATAATACTAACAATAAAAACTAAAATAGTTTTATTCATACTATTAACATATAACTACCAATTGAATTCTCAACAAATTATTGTATTACCTTTAGATCGTTTATCAGATCTATATCAAGCTACTATCTAGGTTATCATTTTAATATGTTTATCTGTTTCATTTTAATCGATTGCATGAACACAGTGATATGATATAAATTATCTTGTCATTATTGTTTTGATACGAGCATGCATGTTAGTCTAAATATTAATTCGTGTTTAATTTTGGTGAGGTAAGAATTAAATATTTTCGTAATATTAAATATAAATATAAATATAAATATAAATATAAATATAAATATAAATATATATAAAGTATAATAGAAATTTGAGATGGGGCAATGGCCCCACCTCCAATAAACGTGGCTCCACCACTGATCCAGTGCAATTCTGAGTTGCACCATAATTCTAAGTTGTAAATTAAATGAACAATGAAGATAATTTACTTGTATTTATTGAAACGTGTAAAATTAATTATTTGTAATGCTATTTATTGATATATCTGTGAAGGACTTTTCCTTCATAGCAACATTTTCTTGCCAATGTAGCTATGAATGGAGCCTGACACAGTGACACTACTCATATAATTCTGTTTTCCAATTACTGAAAAACGTTAAATTGAAAATGACACCTTTAAGAAATTCTCAATAATAAAACACAAAATATCCAAAAGTATTATTTTTAAACCTAAATTTCTTTTATAGTACACGGTTTTAAAACGATTTCTTATGGAAATAATTATCGAACTCTGGTTTATCAAATTTAACTATTACATAGTATATGTACTTGTCGTTGTATCAAGATTTACAACCCTTTAATTTGGACATGGCAAATCTAATTAAGAACATAATTATATTGTCTTAATTAAATATTTAAGAAAATTACAATGCATGTAAGTCTTGTCATGTTAGGATTACTTTAATGAAATGTGTAATGATTTTTTACATACCATGTATCTATATATTACCCTAAAATATAATATTTTAAGATTATGACTAATTTCCCTTTCCTACATGTTAATAAGAAAAATAAATTAAGGATTTCATTCCTTAATAATAGGCACTACTCCTTGAAAATAATTCCTAGCTAATCGTGTGCCTAATTTCAAGGAAACTATGATTTTTTAATTTATTTTTCAGTTTTTTATTTCCATTATTCAAGAATTTCATTATTCCTTAATTTCAATTTTAATGGATTGAAAATAATATGGATTTAGGTATTGGAGGGGCGGGTCCTAATTCTAGCGTTCTTGATAATAGTTCCACTAAATAAATTAGGGAAAAAACTTTTTTACTACTAATCATGTTTTATTTTTTTCATTATTTATTTCTTCTCCATTTGTCTTTATTTCTAATAATAGGACAATATAATTTATAATAAAATATGCAATATGTATCTTACATTAATGATTGTGATAAGATCTTTAATTTGAAATACAAAGTCATGATCGTTTAAGGTTTGGGAGTGATTTAAAAATAAAAATATTTTTTTCATTTTCTTTTGTAATCCAAATGTTATTGTTTGAGTAACATTTCTCTTTCAATTTATTAAAACTATTTTAATTTTAAGATTATTCAATTATATATATTATTAAAGTAAAATTAATTTAATTTTAAAATATTTGTAAAAATATAATATATGCGTCAGACGCACGACACCCGATAAGGGTATGTGACAACCTTGCACCGCAAGGGGCGTACAACGTATGATTGCCGACACCAGACGCCTAACACACAACATTCAATCATAAAATCATAAATTATTGACAATTAATCTAAATTACTACTAATAATTGTGTAATTTATCACTATAATAGTGTGAATAGTGTAACACGGTGATATCATTATTCACATATTTCATAATAGTTAGTATAGTATACAAATTATAAGATATTAGTGAAATTGATGTTAAAAAATTGATAAAACAACTATAATTGTGAGAATAGCGTCTCATATTGACCACATTATTTGAATATTTCATAAAAATATTTGTAGTATAAAATTATAAGATATTAGTAAACCGATGCTAAAAATTAGAAAATTGAAACAAACAACATTGTGAGAATAGTGTTACATGTTGATCATATTATTCGATTATTTCATAAAAATATATTGTAGTATAAAAATTATAAGATATTAGTGAGCTTGATGCTAGAAATTATAAAATTGAAAGAAACAACTATAACTATGCGAATAGTATCACATATTGATCACACTGTTCAATTATTTTGTCTAAGATTCATTCAATGATTTTTGTCACTATTTTAAGTTAATAATTACTAATTCATTTAAAATGTTTAAAAGGAATTAAAAATTTAAATTATAATAAAGAAAATTGAAAGAAACCACCATGATCGTGTGAATGCATCATATATGGAAAATCCTAAATCTTTAAAATTGAACCCCTAAACTCATAAACCCTAAATCCTAAATGCTTAAACCCTAAACCTTTAAACCTCTAAATCCTTAAACCGTTAAATAATAATAATAATAATAATAATAATAATAATAATAATAATAATAATAATAATAATAATAATAATAATAATAATAATAATAATAATAATAATATTATTATGTAAAATTTGAATAATTATATCTCCATATCTATAATTATGTTAGTAGTATTACACAATGACCATATTGATGAAACATTATCATATTTTCATTATAATCATATTTATCTTCAAATATTTTAACTAAAAACTTACTAACATGTACTTATTTTGATTTATTAATTATTTAATAATATCATTGAGCTTCTTATTAACTTTGTTGATTAATTGAATATTCATTTAAGATCAAAATAATCAAATATAAGAGCAAATACACACGAAAATACAAAATCAATTTTGTTTGATAAGTTAATGTAATTGTCATTCCTAGACAAAGTTGTAAAAGATTAGAATTTTGGAGGATAGTTCTGGTGTTCAAATCTTATTGAGCCTAATCCTATTCTTTTTTGATTAATTGTAGATAATTTTGAAAATAAATCATGTATATATCATATACTTGACAATTAAGGATTTCAATATGCCATATTTTCGAAAATAAAGGGATTTGTATATATTTATTTCTAAATTAATGATGAGGTTAAATATATAAATTACAAATTCAAATAAATAAATTAATTACTATAAATTCAGATTTATTAGAAAATGACCAAACAATCCTCATTATGTATATATATAGTATGTAAATTTGAAATATACATCGACTACATGTGGTAAGCGTAATTGTTGATATATATACGAATTGGTTCATGTACATATATATAATCTTCAACATACATAAATGAGAAGAAATCATATCCATTAGATTTGAAAATTACACGCTTAGTTTTAAATGTGCATCCGAATTAGTTATATGCATATTTTTTACATATAATTGTACATTTGTAAATCGTGTCATAATTTGTGTATTGAATCTAAAGCGTCCATATTGATTACAAGAGTTGATATATGTTCGATGTTTACACTATAACTAGTGTCCACACGATGACCACTTCTTATATATATATATATATATATATATATATATATATATATATGTGGTTCCGTAAGAATAGAAATAAGTGTAAGAAATTAAACAAATCTAAGCCATTGAATTTAGTAAACCAATGTATAAGTTTTATTTTCGTTGTGCTATAAATAATAACTATATGTGCTACAAACTTTTACATGCATTTTCAACCAAGGTTATATAAGTAATTTAATCTTATAAGAATAAATTTTTTTCCTTAATTTAAGGTAACACACGATTTTATCCTTATTTTTAGGGATTTCTTGTAATATATCATTTAATTTATTATCTGCAATATTAATTCAGTTTTAATATTTAATATGCAAATTTATTTGTGTGATTCAATCTAGCAAATCCATAAAAAATCAAGTAAAATAATATATATATATATTGATTCATAAGTGTGGTTTAAACTATAGCACTAATATAATATTTTCGTAGCATTTTTTTACTTATTCGTTGCACATACCACTAAAATTTCAAAAAAATTTATCAAATCATTTTATATGTTGTTATGTACATATGCAATATTATTAATGTATATGTACAACAAAACATATGTATATATGCAAAAACACACACTCAAACGTAATAAAAATAAATAAACACAACATATATAGAACAAAGAATCAAATTAATCGACAATTATTTATGAAATTTTAGTATATGTGCACAATGAATAAACTATATATGCTATGAAAATATTCCATCGATGAAATAAGTATTGAAAGCACGATAAATGAATACATTAATTTTTACATGCGTTTGTGCAAAATGAATACACTAAAATGCTATAAAATTGTTCCACCAATGCAATAATTGAAAACAATTATGAATCAATAATTTTTAACTCGCTTATGGCTTTTATAGCTTTGATCACAAATAAATTTGCAGATATTAAGTATAGAAACTGAAATAATCTATATCAAATAATAAGTTAAAAGATAGATGATAAGAAATCCCTTAATAATATGTTAAAACCGTGTGTTGCCTATATTTAGGGGGAAAAATGTTTTTAATAATAGTAAATTACTAATCTAACCTTGGAAAATATCGCGGAAAACATTATAGCACATATAGCTACAACTTGTAGTACAACGAAAATACATCTTGTTCATTGATTTACTAAAATTAATGGTTTAGATTTATTCTTATTTCTTATAAAAAAAAAGTCATTCCTACCTGATCCATCCTATATATATATATATATATATATATATATATGATCAAGATAGATGACAATACTTGAACCCTTAAATTAATAAAATGAACAACTTGACATTTATACTGAACTCTCTTAATATCTTCTAACACAAGTAGAGATTCATCTCACCAATTCTTTTTCACCATCAGTGTATTTATGAATTTTAGTTGGAAAAATTGAAAAGTTTTCACTTAGATGTATTTCTCTTGCACTTATTCTGGACCTCTACACTTCTTTCATAACAACTATAAATCATGAGAAAATTAATGATCCAAATTAATTCCAAATTTCTGCACTAAAAAATGTGTTGTATATGATCCACTATTTATTTATTATTAACAAAATTGATGTTGTCTAGAAATTAAGTGATGTCATCATGTGTTATAGACATGCAATAAATTTCACCATATATATCTTAATACCACATCTAGTTTTGTTTTAATAGCTGTAGGTTGGGAGTTGAAAGGTTAAATATTTTTGTAGGTCGAACAAATTAGTTAACTTTCTTGACAAACTAAAAATGTATATTACGTTCAAAATAATTGAATTAAATTTTTAATAACAAGTAACTAATAAATAAATTATCTCATACACGAGGTGAGACTAGGTGGTTGTAATTATCCTGCACCATTTTGGATTGGTGAAGAGGCAACCAGTACCCAAATTTTCTTTTATGTTGAGTTATTTATTTATAATATTTTTCTTTCATTTATGATTCGACAAATAGATGATGCCTATATTGCCAAGCAACATATATGGTAAAATATGCATTAAATGTATGAACGGCTATATGAATTTAAAAATTCAGTGACTTGCCATATATGGTAAAATATGTATTAAATGTATGAACGGCTATATTAAATTTAAAAATTCAGTTTTGAGATGCGCCATAAATCTGAGTTTGTACATTGACAATGAAGAACATTTACTAGTATTTAATTATTTATTTTAAATTATTGGTGAGGCTATTTATTGATTTATCTGTATTTGGTACTAAAGTACTTTCCTTCAGATCAATATTTTCTCTTTTGTTCACGTAGATAATAATTAATCATTTTCACAATGATTGAATAATTTTTTTTATTTTTTGAAACAAAACAAACTTCATATTAGCAATTGCATGACGATGAAGAAGATCCTCCACGTGTCGGGGTTCTTCCCAAACATGCACAAACTCAAAATCAATGGCAGCTCTAGCCAAACAATGAGCAATCATATTGTTCTCCCTACGAACAAACCTAACAAAAATATCCCCAATAGAAGCCATAAAATCATGACAAATAGAAGCAAAACAACCGAGTTCGATAAGTTTGGGACCCTAGAGTTGATAGCGTCGCATGCTATCTTACTGTCGCTCTCAATGATGCACCTGGAGATGCTGAGATTTTTAATCCATGAGAGGGCTTCCTGGATACCAATAATCTCTCCTTCCTCCACTTTAACCTTACCCCACTTCCTAATCGTCTTCGCCGTGATAAACTTGCCCTTGTAATCGCGTAAACAAATACCTATGCCGAAGGAGTTATATTCCAGGAAAAAAGCCGCGTCAACATTACATTTAGTCCAGCCCTCCTCCATATCGTGCCACCCTCTGCAGCTCCTTTGCCTCAAGTTGTTCAGATCACCATCACGTGGCTCTCGCCTTCGGCTAACATCCAATCCTCCCTACACCCCGCCGCCAACGCCAAGAAGATCTCCTTGTCGTAGGGTAGATCCCTTCCCATAGCGCCCCATTCCTATCTTTCCAGATTTGCCAAAGGATCATACTAAACTTGACGGAAATGGCAATATCCACATGCCTAAGAAGGGAAAACACTACCTCTTTGAAACTAGTTGTCTTACTCCCGACCTCGTTAACGATTCGGCCCAACCCCGCTTCTACCCAGCACTCCTTGGAAACAAAAATATGCCATACAGTTTCGACATCGCATTTGCAAACACAACATTCCCCTAACACATTCACACCCCTACTCCACAGCTTCGCCTTCGCCGGAAGGTTATCGCAAGCCGCCTCTAGAGGAAAATCTTAACTTTAGGAGGATCTGCAGCTTCGAGATAGTTTTCCAACTTCCTTCGACGCCCAAGTGTTATTGATGGTCACGAGCACGCTAGCCTATAAGTCGCTTTTAACCGAGTAGATCCCATTGTTAGAAAAGTGCCAAATCCTCCTATCCTCAATGTTCAAGCCGGATAGGGTATTAATAATCACTTCGTGTCCCCTCATCGAATGCTCCTTCACAAGTTCCACATCCCACCCATTAACCCCGGATCATTAGCTCACTCACTATCACATTTCAAAATCCTCATGTCTCACCCTAGAAATAAAAAATTGAATCACTTTGAAGCCACGGGTCGTCAATGGTTCTAATGTTAACGCCATTACCCACACGCCATCTAACACCCCTTTAACCAAGTCTTGAGCCGCAAATACTTCTCCACGTTAAGCTTGGACCATTCCCAAGTTGGGCGACAAGAAGTCGCCCTAGAAAATACTTGGCTTTTAGGACCCGCACACTAACGAGTCCGGCTCACCATGAGGCGCCACCCCATCTTCCCCAACATTGCCGGTTGAAGAGTTGAAGGCTCTGAACCCCATCCCACCCTTATCTTTTGCAACACGTAGACGCCCCACTTCATCCAACTAATACCCTCTAGACTCACAACTTCTCCCCACCAAAAGTTGTTCATTAACTTCTCCAATTCATCTCGTGACGCAAATTTGGAGCAGGAAAATCGACATACAAATGCCGGATTGCTTGCGCAACTCCTTTAAGGAGAACTTCTTCCCAAAGAGAAAGAAAGCTTTTTCCTTGCCAACCCCGGATCCTCTTCCACACCTATCCTTAAGATAACCAAAGATCTCCTTCTTCCCCGCCGATGAGAGACGGCAAACCAAGGTACCGCCCGTATTCAACGGTTGAGAGACACCCAAGATATCCGAGAAATGATTCTGCTCCCTTTCCTCCACATTTTTACTGAAGAAAATCCCCGATTTCTGGTAGTTGATCGCTTGTCCAGAGGCCGCTTCATAGCTATCTAGGAGCTGACGTAAATTCATACATTCCTCTCAGGAGGCTCGACAGAAAAACATGCAATCGTTGACAAACCTAAGATGGGAAATGGGGGGGCCCCACGACCAACTCGGATGCCATGTAGTCTGCCTGCATTCAATACCCCAAAGTCCATTAGTAGGGATGGCAATGCATGATTAGATTTTTGAGTATACTCATTTTTACCAAATTTTAATAGGAGGAGTTTAGATATATTTAATGGATTTGAGACGGATTTGAATAGTAAAATTAGTAATCCACTTGTAACAAATTTGACGCCAACACCGTCCCCGTCCTCAGACACTAGAGATTCCAATTCGAGATGAATAGGGTGTGAGAAATTATCTATGGGTACTCATTATCGAGCCTATTGATATAAACTAATAACATTAATTAACTAATAATAACTTATGATAGATTTTGCTAGTATGGTTTTTCTTAAGATATATTTTACAATATTTGCTATTGATGTTTATATTTTAGCTATAGTTTTTTTTCTAATGTAGTAATGGATGGTTATATGAGAATATGTTGACAAAATATTTGAAAAGTTAAAATATCATATGCATATGTTTTTTAATGATTTAAAATATTATTTTGAATATGAGATATTAAAGTTACGTTGTATAAAACTAATTTTATACTTGAAATTTGATTTTAATATTTCATTATTTCCTCTCATTATTATAAATGTTTACTTTATAGTATTCGAATTTTTATTGGTACGTGTATTCAATTATCATAATAACTCATACTTGATTATTTAATAATTTTATAAAGTAAATGAATTTGGGAAATTGGAAAGTATATATTACTATACAAGTTGTGACATATATGAATAGTAAAGCTACATTTTAAATCGAATTTAAGATAGATATGAATAAATAAATTCTAAATAGATTCTAATTTTAGAATACTTAATGAATGAGTAGCTGAAGAATATGGATTTTTAATGGTACATATTGCTTATTTGTGTCTTATAAATGTTGGAAATCAGGTTTGTATAGAGAATTTATTTAGTTTAACATTATTTTGAAGAATTGATATTTATTGACGTCTTTTGCCTTTTCCATAGGTAAATGGAGAAGGAATTAAGGAATTCAAAGTCAATAGAATTGAAGTACGTCTCATTAGATCCGCAGGCAAAAATAGTTCGCAAATCGGAGTTCGAACGATAAAGAATTGATCAAAATAAAAAGTCGCGCGCCTCTATCACACACGAGGCCACGACTTTAAGGCCAAAATCGACGTTTTCGTAGCCAACGAAGGCGGCACAAGCGACCAACACCACAGCCGTGTCGAGAGCCTATTTTCATGTATTAGCCATGGTCACTTGGTCACGAGCGGTGATCTTGGCCTAAACGCGTCCATATGCATTTTGCACATTTTTTTTTTTTTTATCTAATTTCCTTGTATTTATGAGTTCATTTAGAATTTATATTCCTTTTAGTATTCAAGAGTCCTTCTCCACCTATAAATACCATCTCTTAATATTATATGAGTGTTCCATTCAACCTTTTTCATATTCTTAGAGTTTTATTTTAGTTTAGAGTTTCCTGCAGGAGTAAGATTTTATTTATTCGAGATGCAATCTCAAGTTCCTCATTGAGAAATTCCTACACATATTTTTATTATTTATTTCAATTAATGTATTCCTTCTTATTTAATTATTGGCATGAGTAGCTGAATTTTCATTGATTCTAGGATTTGTATGATTTAATGTAATTTTATGTGATTGATTTATTAGCATATTTACATGTCAATTCATGATTTATGATTTCGTGCTATTTTATGCAAACATAATCGATCCCTATTGATGCATGCTAGTTGGCTCATTAAACACCTAGCGCTTTCAATTAAGTAATCGAATTCAAGAACTTATAATACGATTAATCCAAAGACTTGGCGATTTTAGAATTAATTATAGGAGAATAAATCTTGTTGAGTTTTTTTGGGTTTTGTATGTTCTTGAGACCTAGTGGTGATAAAACTTATATTAATCTCTCGTCACATGTCGCTTGGGAGGAGACAATGGTTATATCGTGATTCTTCATCTGCTTTGGATTACAATTAGTTAATAGGGCTATAAATTGATTGTGTGATTTATGTTAAAATTCTTAACCTAAGATTAGTTTTTACTTTGATATTTTTTCGATTTGCTTTACTTGGCTATAATGATTTATTTTCTCATATTTTATCAAATCTCTACATCTTTGTTCTTGTCTCGGATAATTGTGATACATTTGTGTTTATCACTTCATCGTATTTTCATATTTTCAATCCTTATGGATACGATACTCGCTTATAACCGACTATAATAAATATTGTTTAGTTATGATTATATATTGCTAGAATTTTAGTGATGAGAATGCAACCGATTACCATTCTTAACTCATTAGATTAAACATAAAAGCTTTAACAAAGAATGATTTTGAATGAACAAGTTATCATTAGGGAAATCATTGTTTAATTTCGGTTCATCAAATTTATTAAATATTCATACCTTATACACCTGCCATGTCATTTTTTTTAATATTAAAGTTATTACAATGGTACAATGGACGTAAAATTACATATGTATTTAAATATCAAGTATATGTGTATTAAAAATGATAAGATCAAATTTAGAAGAATTTTGTTGGTATAGAAGGATTCTTATTTTTAGATAAATAAAACATATACATGTATAAAGTACTAAATCATTAAAAATTAAAATAAATAAATAATACCTATATATATATATATATATATAAGTAAAACATATACATGTATAAAGTAATAAATCATTAAAAATTAAAATAAATAAACAAATAATACACACATATATATATATACACATATATATATATATATATATATATATATATATATATATATAGGTATTCAATTTCTACACCCTAGAAAAATACAATAAGTAATAATGCTATAGGTATATCAAATTTGTTGGAATATATATTTTGTTTCTATAATATTAATAAATATACCTTAACCATATGGTTAGAATATACCTATGATAGATTCAACTTATTAATATAACAAATAATTATAAAATATGCGTATTTAGTAGTAATGACCGAATAATGGTTGTGAACGCGTAGTCGGAATATCCCGTTTAATAGTCAGAATATGGCGAATTGAATAAACAGCCAATCAGAAATAGAACCGAGGAGACTCGGATAGATATTCGACGCTCAAGTAAGTCATATGTTAACTTAAGGCTTGTTGATGGCTTAAGATTGCGTACCTGACCCTTGAGTGGTGAGGGTAATATAGATAAGGTGATCTGAGTACTTATAGGAATAGAATATATACCGTCCTCGAGACTGCGTGCTGTTTTTCTCATGATAGATCAGATGCAGCGAGTCACTTATCCAAGATAAGATTCCTTACAATTATAATTCACCGATATATACGATGTCATTTACTACTCAAATGAACAGTTCTAGTAATGTGAATCGGGCCTATGGGTCCAACTTTGGGCCCATATCCTTAACCTACTTTGTCGACTTGGTATCTTTGTATCGTGATGTGATATACGTGGATGGTCCATGTGTATTTTTTGATGAGTTGACATAGTTGATATTTATTCCATATCAATTGCTTTCCTTTAACTACGAGATATGTCTATCAAGAGTTGTCAGTCGAGTAGATTATGTCTATTACCGTGTCTAGGAGGCCGATCCGGACGCATCTCTTTTTACTCGATCGTGCATTAAATTCGTAGAGTACTTCTCGTAGCTTTTTCTAAAAAAGTGCGCTTGCTTCTTCCCAATATTTCCCAACAACTCTTCAACTACTTTTTTGATCATGTCCCACGATTTCAAAACGCCGACCTTCTGGATCCGAGCCTTTTATTCGTCTGAGGTGGTTGGTATAAGTCTTTCTAGGAAAACTAATAAGTCAAAGTCATCTTCATCGTTTTCACTCTTTTTACTTCGTTATTTTAGAACTCCAGTCCTTCGCTCTTGCAAAAAGTTCATTCTGTGTCTGCTTCTAGAGATCTCTACCTTCTTTAGAACATCTTTCAAGTATTTTATGTCCGACTCATTTTCTTCTTCTTCTTCTTCCATTGATGTGTTAAAAGTAGTAGATAGATTTCCTTTTAACAGTAGTAGATAGACTTCCTTTTAACAAGAAAACTCATAAACCCTTTAACTAGACTAATCTTATGGCTATCACAAAATAGAAGTTTAAACCTTCTTCTGTACTTGGTAAGAAATTTGACGAGTTACTAAGAACTCTTCGTTCTAATACTAGTTTCAATTTTTCATCCCCTACACGTAATGATAAAGAAGAAGATAAGTTAAGTAGGGAGGCTAAGAGAGTTGCATCGAAAAGACTGGTCGGTGAATTCCTGTCAAATGAGTCGGATGAAAGAAAGGGTTTATGAGCCCCACTGTAAGCCCACACCGTAGAGTAGATCGTTCAACACCATGCACAAACCTATTTTTGCCGAGCTTTCCTAGTTCGAGTTCGAGCTAAAGCCAAGATCCAACAAGCGCAGCTCTTTAATAACACCCACCATGACCTTCTGGTTTCACCAAGTTAAAGCTGGTCTTCGTTTTCCCATTTGTTCTTTTTAGGGGAATTATCCATGCTCTACAGTATTCCATTAAACCAACTATACCATTCTTCTATTCGTAAAGCTCTCTTCTTCCATGTTATCCGTCAGGAATATGGATTCTTTAATACTCCTCGTATTTTCTTCCTTACCCACGACGCTTATGTCCATGGTATGTTTTATTATTTTACTAAAACACACAAGCCTCAGACACCCATACGGCAAGGATCTCGCTTAGATAAGGACCGGATCCATCATATTTCTTTGTTACCACCGTGAGATATGAGGCCCGGCCTTTTGGAGAAGTAAGTCTGCGACGCCAACTATTACGTGTTAAAACGCCCGATCCCGGCGCAATAACACCGATGACTTGAAGGTTTTAATGGAGATCCATAGAGGTTTCGATTACGATCATGACCTGCTGGCCATAACAATGCGCAATGAGAGCATCTTAATCTGTTACGGCCTATTTCCAGGGCATGGGTGGAATGACAACATGGGTAACTCCTCCGGACTTTACTATTTTTGCATACCTGTTGAACTCGGATCGTGCCGCCTATCATTTTCTTTGTAGGAGCATCTGTTGGCTTGTCGTCGATCTGTTGAGTCACCTACTTGGAGGAGTGCTCCAGCCAGCTCCTCTGGGGCTCCAGCTTCTGAGGCTTCCATCGTCTTCACTATCTTTATTTTTCTCAAGATTCCGCTGGTCCTACTCCACATGCTAGTTTGGAGGTGGAGATTACCGACATGACTGTGGAGACTGCTTCTGATCCTCAGCAGGGTTCTATGCTTATCAGTGCTGCAAATATCGATGAATAAGAGAGAGATGAGGTCTTAGCCCAACTTGTAGAGGGGACTGACCTTAGTGTTTATGTGGAGGCTGATCGGTCCTTTAAACACATGCGGAGGGTTGTAGAAGTTTATTCACCGTCCCTTATTTCACCCTAGCTAGTAAATAAGATAGCGATTTATGAACCTGTGGACTTTGCTCCTATTGAGACTACCTCATCTAGAAAACGCAAGTCTCATGTGGAGACAAGTCCATCTGGTTCGATGATTTCTATCCGCTTCCGCAACATAATGGATCCGACACATGAAAAGTGCGGTGAGCTCTTGGGGCACTTGGGTACAGAGGCGGATGTAGCTAGCGTAGCCCAATATTCCATCGATCGGACCTGATATTTTCTGCAGCTATTTGCTCAGCGTAAGGATCATATGTATTTTTTTTCTTTGCTTATTTCCTATTATCTGATCTATTTTAGGTTATATTGGGTATCTAAGTAGATCATGTCAGGCTGTCTAACTATGAGCGGTGAGTCGAGCTTCTTCCGTGAAATATATCAGAGCTATTTTCGAGAGTTAGAGATCAAAAACCAAGGGTTGAAGGACAAAGATCGGGCGCTGATCCATGCAGATGCTCGAGTTGCAGAGTTAGAGAAACGTCTGGCTGATTCGTAGGCTGATGTGGGTACTCTATAGGAAACCCTTGTTCGCTCTGACCAAAAGCATGCTGCCACTTTGGAAAAGTGCAAGGTGGACCATGACCTAGCTTGGCGCATTGTTTCTTCCAACGTTCTTCAGCAAGGTAGAGTGGAGGGACACCGTCATGGTCTGGCAGTTGGCATCATGTTATGTCACTAGGAAATCCTAGCTATTCCTGTTGGCAAGATTTCCTTCGATCCCGGAGATGGACATGATGAAAGCTACCTTCTCACTCCTACATTTATGTCCCGAATGTCTCGTGCGATAAATCATTTTGACGGCTATACTGTAGAGGCTATCCTAAGGGCTGTTCGAGAATTTCTAGGAGCTACTAGCGACCTGTTAAACGACCAGATAGATGTCATCCTTCGGGCTACTTCTTCCTATCTCAACTTTCAGACCGATGAATCTCTGGCTCAAGATTTTCCCTAATGGGTGGAGCTTATGCGAAATGGCGCTCGATCATTTTTGGAGGAGACCCTTGAGTCTCCGGATCTACTGCGTCTGTGCCATATTCCTTTTTCGATCTTTCCTTACTATTCGGTTGATCTTCATGCCTTTGCCATTTTTTTTTTGGGGTCAATTAATACATAAATTTTAAAGGTCGTCACGGTGGACTCGAACCCGAGACCTTTGGCCTCGGGCATTAACCACTCTACCACTAGGCCAACACACACACGCCTTGCCATTTCTCATACTTCCACAAAGTAAGTTAGGAAGATGACCAAAGCATATTCTTCGCCAACTCGGTGTCCGCCTATGCTTGTAACATCCGGCCGAATGTAGAGCCTTTGGAATGGCATTCTCAGGCGTGACTCGCACCAAATAGATCCGACGTTGATATTTTTGTAATCAAAAGTTATGGAATCTAAAGACTTTTATTTTATTTTTTGTTTCACGATCTCCTTCGATTTGACAAATCATCTTTTTGAGTAAATCCATATCGACTTCGATTTTTCTAGTCCTCCTTACTTGTTGTGGATATTTTCTTATCGTATGTCGATTTCCTTTTGTACCAAATATTTGGTGTATCTTATTTTGCGATGGTAGTTCAATCTATCAACACCATTAATGGATCGTTAGTTACTTTTCCATTTCTTGAGGAGATCATTACATCTTGGACTTGGTTTTCTAGGTATAAATACCTTTCCATTTTTGCTTTCCTTCATGGTCATCTATGTCTGTTTTTTCTTTCTCTTGGTTATTCCTAACTTAGAGGGATGTCTTCTTATTTTTTTGCTCGTACTTGCTTCGTTATATTGGAAGTGGTTGATTTCCTCTTGAGAGGGCCTTCTACTTCTCTTGTCTTCTTATAAATTAGCCGTCATTATATGCTTCTTTCACCGTTTTGGCTTCGTCATTCGAATGACAAGGACATGACCGGAGTTCGGAAAGTGCCTTAGTGTATGGGTGTTTATGCGCTCTCGGTGATGCTCTAATGTTGTCCTAGCGCCGAGTTGCCGTGAGCTTGTTCATGGATTCTTCTACATCTCGCTATCCTCGCCTTCATGAATCATTTTCATTGAGGAACTCTCAAGGTGTAGGATAGGTATGTGGGGATTTCCAGTGCTAGGTCTCTTAGTTCCACCTTCTACCTCTCTAGGACGAAGGTTTGTGAGGTGTCTCTGTTAATCTTGGGAGAAAGCAGGCCGTGGTCGAGTGTAGGCCTGTGTTGAGCTTCTTGGTTTAGCTTCTAGCTTTAACAGTTCGTGGAATGCATCTATTGGTCTTGGCATGTAATTTTCCTCACGGCTATGCTACCACATATTCGTCGTTGCTAAACATACATGATTTTTATCTAATTTTTGTAAATCGATCCACGTCGATTTAGTTATTCATTGCATCCGGTTTTGTAATTATGTCACTTCGACTTTGTATATCCGGTAATAAGATAATTTTGTTTGTCTGTGTGAAATGTTCACTCTTTTCATTTCTCATATTTTGAATTGCTTTTATTGAACTAAGCAATTGAGTTATTCCCAGAGGAGGGCATCCTAGGTTTACTCTAGCATTTTTAGCGAAATTATTTGTGATATATTGGTAGACCTACACAACTTAGAACTCTAGCCATGACTTTTGTCAGAATGGCCCTTAGCTAGGGGATCTACACTACACTTTGTTTAAAGGATTTTTCTTATATGACACTTCGTTCGTGCATGGTGTATGTGGATTTGGTGAATCCGTGCTTAATTATTTGCCCAAATTTTTCTTGTTTTATTAACAAGATCATAGGAAAAAAAAGCTATCAAAAACAAGAAAAAAGTAAGAATTTAGAAAATAGTAGAAAAGAAAAACCATAAGGTGGTGATGTCCACCATTATCGATCCTCAAGCAAAGAATTTTCTCAAGTTGGAGATGTTCCATGGTCATGGTAAGGTTCTTCCCTCGGCATCCGTCAACTCATATGCTCTTCCTTTAAGTACCTTTGTGACCACGTATGGACCCTCCCAGTTGAGGTCCAACTTTCTATTTAGTCTTAAGACGTCAGCTCTTCGTAAGACCAAGTCTTCTTTATCGAACTTCTTGACCTACACCCTCTTACCATAAATGTTTTATCGTCGTCTTGTAATTTTCAAACCTAATGCGAGTTGCCTCTCTTTTTTCTTCTATCAACTCCAGGTTCTCTTTCAACAGTCTTCCGTTATGTTCTTCGTCATAATTTGAAATCTTATATGTCTTCATCCATATTTCTGCTGGAATGACCGCTGGAGATCCATAGACTAAGTTGAAAGATGATTCTCCAGTTGCTGTTCTTGGATTGGTTCTGTTCACCCATAGGACCGAGATCTATCAAGTTGTCTTTAGCTATTTCCAACCGGACTTTTAGACATATTATAGTGGTCATGTTGTTTACTTCTACATGTATATTGGCTTGCGGGTGTGCCACCACGACGAACCGTTGTTCGATCTTTATTTCTTGGCACCATCTTTGTATCCAAGCTTCATTGAATTGTGTGTCATTATCAGAGATTTGGATTCTTGGTATTCCGAACCTCAATAGATGTTTTTCTATAAGAACTTTTGAATTACTCTTTCATCAATTTTGCTATAGCCTCGACTTACGTCCCTTTGGTAAAATAGTCAACATCTACTATTATGTAGGCTCTTCCATCAAGCTTTCGAGAGTTTTCCTACTATGTCAATGCCTCATTTATCAAAAGTCAGGCATGTATAATACATAATCCCTAATTCTTCTATCGGGTATGTATTAATCGGCGTTCGTTGACACTGGGACTTTTTCAACCAATTCTCCGGAGTCTTGGTCGATGGTAGGCCAGAAGTATCTAGCTCTCTATGTTTTTCGCACCAAGTTTTTAAATCTGTGTGGTTTCTTGAGCATCTTTCATGAATTTCTCTAAGCATGTATTCTCCTCATGCTTTGATAAACATCTTAAATAAAGATGTGTAAAAGCACGTCGGTAGGAAAATCTCCGATCGTGAAAAACATAGCATATGTTGATTTCTTCGATGCTCCGGGATGTTTTGGCATCTACCGGTTCTTAGGAATTTTACAATAGGGATTCTCCAGTCTGGTCTCTCGCTCGGTTATGGCTCCGACTTTCATTATGGAGGCTTTTCCTTTAGCAATACTACTTCGTCTGAGAAGTCTGCTTCGCTTGCACTAGCTAATTTTACCAGTTTGTCTACTTTCTCATTTTCTAGGTCACAGACAAATATTTTATGGAATTTTTTCTTCAGGTCCTCCACCTGTTTGCAATATTTTATCATCCGCTCATTTTTCTTGTCTTATATCTTGTACTACTAGCTATGAATCTGAGTGTATGATTACTCATTACTCTGATAAGAGCATCATATTCTGCTTTATTATTCGACGTCGGGAACTCGAATTGTATCACGAATTGAAGGTCACCTCATTTGGGCATATGGATCCAGATGTCAGCTCCATATCCTTCTTTGGTTATTGAGCCGTCTACATAAGCCCTCTAGATGATAATTCATGGCTTTCTCGTGGTTTCCTATAGGAAATCATCTAGGGCCTAAGCTTTGCTGGCCATCCTTGATTAAAATCTACATTGTACTCACTTAGCTCAACTGCCCATTTTACCATCCTTCCTGACAGATCTGGCTTCTCAAGGATATTCCGGAAAGACAGATATGTTTTGACTATTACCTTGTGCACCAAAAAATAGTGCCTTAATTTTCTAACTGTCACCATTATCGCTAGTGCTGCCTTATCGATATCTGAATATCTTAGTTCGGCTTATTATATTATTTTACTCATGTAGTATATAGGTTTCTGGCGCGTCCCTTCTTCCCTAATCAGGACTAAGGTTAATGACTCATCTCCTACTGCGAAATAAAAAAAGAGTGTTTCTCCTTCCAACGCCTTTGTTAGCAGTGATAGATTGATCAAATGTTTTTTCAAGGCTTTAAATGCTTCCTGGCATTGTTTTGTCCATTCGAACTGTGATCCCTTTCTTAATACTTTAAAAAATAGGTAGCTTTTATCTGCAGATCGGGAGATGAACTTGCTCAGAGTTGTGATTTATCCGTTCAATTTCTATATTTTCCTGATGCTCTGTGGGGCTGTCATTTCTCGTACAGCCCTTTACATTCGCTTGATTTAATTCAATACATTTGGGTGTCACCATATAACCAAGAAAATTTCCATTTTGAACTCCAAAAGCGCATTTGGCTGGATTTAGTTTCAGCCCATACAATCTTAATACCATGAAGATTTCATTCAAATCTGTCGAGTGAGTGTGAGCTTTTTGGCTTTTGACTAGAATGTCGTCTATGTAGATTTTCATAATACGGCCTATCTGCTCTTTGAATATCTTGTACATCATACCCTGGTATGTTGCCCCAATTTTTTTTTAGCCTGAACGACATGCTGACATAGCCGTATGTTCCACAACAAACTCTGAAAGATGTTTCTGATACGTCGTTGGGATTCATCTTGATATGGTGGTATCCCTGGTAAGTGTCCATCATTGAAAATAATTCATATCCTAACGTGGAATCCACTAACTGGTCAATCCCCGGCAAAGGATAGAAATCTCTGGGACATGTCTGTTGAGATCCCGAAAATCTATGCACTTCCGCCATATTTTCGTGTTTTCCTTAGCGACCATCACCGCATTGGACAACCATTCTAGGAACTATATTTCCTTGATGTGTCCTTCTTCCATCAACTTTCTAACCTCTGCTCTTATGATTTTGTTTATTTCCGGACCGAACTATATTAGCTTCTGTTTGACAGGTTTGATCGTTGGATCTACATTCAGAGAATGCATGGCTACCTTGGTGTCGACCCCTGTCAAGTCGGTGAAGCTAAAAGCTAAGTCATCTGCATTACCTCTTAGGCATGCCACGATTGTTTTGACATCTGAATCTAACATTTGTGTACCGATCTTTGTGATGTAGCCTGTTTTTCCTGGAAATAACTCGATACGAATGGATTCTTCTATCGACTGCACTTAGCAGAGGAGGTCCACTCTACTGCTCATTCCATTTTTAACTTCTTAGCTTTTTCTTGATGATCACGATCAGATAATGTCCTTTGATGTTTGGCACTCTTGTGTGATTCCTCTCTTTACTACCGCATATAGCACTTTCGGGATGACACTTGATCTCCTAGCATTTCTCTATGGTATTCCCTATCGGGAATTTCATTTTCATGTAAAAAGTGGATACCACCGCACGAAAAACATTTAAGGCTGGTCGTCCTAGTATGACATTGTAAGTGGAGGGTGCATTTATAATTAAAAATTGAATTGGTTTGGCGATCTGTGATGTCTTATTTCCTAGAGTACCCATGAGCTCGACAGAGCTTAGTAGCGACACTACCTCCCTAGCGAATCTGTAAAGTGCTGTGATCACAAGCTGTAATGGAGTTGTGGAGGACATCTAGTCGTTATATCCTTAGAAAATAACATTGACCGCGCTCCACATGTCCACAAAGACTTGCGCTATGTCACACCC
The DNA here is from genome assembly GCA_036937905.1 of Salvia rosmarinus. Lineage (NCBI taxonomy): Eukaryota > Viridiplantae > Streptophyta > Magnoliopsida > Lamiales > Lamiaceae > Salvia > Salvia rosmarinus. Next base: position 88,713,455 of record CM072816.1, on the reverse strand, counting down.
ATCTATATTAGTGGTTATGACGAGTGTATCATCATGGGTTCTGACTAATGTTCTGTCATTTGTGAGTCCGAAAGAAATTTTAGGTAAGACCTGCTCTTCCTCTATTTTCAAAACAAGATGTCCTTCCGTGCTTTGGTTGTTCGAAGATGCTTTTTTCGTCCTATTCGAATCTCTCTCATGTGGGCCTTCCTATGATCATCTTGTAATACCCCAATTTCCGGGCTTAAAATTTCAAAATTTAAGAAGGAATAATGACGATAGAAACGATTATGAAAGTGAACGTCGGAATCGCCGATTTCGATTAAATCGAAATTTCCTTTAGAAATTCAAATGAAATAATTTTAAATATAAATAGATATGATTTTAAGTATATTTGGGATATTATTTACACTAAGAAAGAGAAAGAAATATTTCTCCTTATTATTTGATTATTTTCAAAATCATGATTTATAAGGATTAATTTGTGATTTATTTTGTGATCACTTGATTTTATGTGATGAGTTGTCATGTTTATCTTATATTACATGATAAGATAATTATCTTTAACACCCAAGCATGAGGTGTAAGTGATAAGGTTGAAAATGACATTAGAGATAAGATAAGCTTGTTAAGATATTTTATTAAAAGATAAGATAAGATCATGATGGATTAAGAGATAATGTTTATCTCTTAGAAATGTGTATAAATGTGATAAGTATCATAGGAAATAATATCTAAGCTCTAGAAGCATACAATTTTCGAAATAATGAGTATGATTTTATGTGATTTTTTCGAAAATCACAATTTAATGTGATAATTGTATTAAATAATTTATTTAATTATATACTTGATATATATCATGATTCTAAATCAATCTTATCTCACAAAAATTATAGAAATTTCGAAATTAATAAAAATAGGGTAAGAATGGAATTTTGTGAAATTTAATTCCTAGAAACCCTAGATTTAAAATAAATTGGGAAAATACTAAGAATTGTTTCAAAATTTATTTTATGATATAATATCATTATATTTATGTAATTCATCATGAAAATAATATTAGTTATGAAAAGAATGAAAGTTTAATAATTTATCCTTAATTTTGAATTGTTTGTCGATAACTTTACTAAAGTATATGAAATTGATCTTAATTAATTTTCTTATGATATAATTTATTATCTAAGATCAATATTATGTCACATAGCTATTAATTGAATAAAATAAAATATTTGGCATATAATATATATAGTGACCAAAATATGAATAAATTGGTATATTATGAGATAAATATCATGCTATAATTAATGTAAGGATAAGATTGTGATCTTATCACATTATGAGGTGTAAAGTAGAGTTAGAATCCAATTTGATCAAGTAACCTAAGTCTTGTCTCCTAAATGGCCGAAAATTTGCTAAACATATATTATAAAATTGTAATTTAATTATCTTAGGACAAGTGTGATGCAAGTTGTATGAATGATTCAATGTACCTATTAAAAGATAAGATATGATAAGGATTATGATAAGATTTGATAAGGATAAAGATAAGATTTTATACAGTGGACATTAGATATTTTAAAGTGTAATAATTAATATCATCTCATAAATCCTATAAATAGAGATCACCCTCCCATAAGCTCATAATCGAAAATAGGAAAGAAATAGGAGAGAAAATAGAGAGAAAAATAAGAGTGTTCTTTGAAGTGTTCTTCGATCGTAGATCAAATAAACGTCACGATCAATTCTACTCGATTAAGAGGTTAGAATTCTTACAAACTTCAGATATACATTAGAATTTATGTTATAAGTTTAGTTTATATGTGTGTTTTCAAAATCATGAGACTTGTGCCAATATGATTAGAAATTGTATTTATATGATGTTATTAAGCATGTAGTATAATTGTATCACAAAATCAAGCATGATATTAAATTTTATATGTCAATCAAAACTTAAGGGTATGTTATGTTGATTAGTATGATTTTAATAGTTGATTTAAGCATGAAATCATGATCTAGGGTATTAACTATGCTTGTATGATTTTATGTAGAATTTTGGAACACTTTAGTACCTAAGTCTATGAATTTCGAAAATTTTAGAACATGATATTATGTTGAGATATAATCCATGTTTGAGTGTTATCATAACATATTGAAAGTGTAGAATCATAATATAGTGTTGTATGAATTTATTGGAATTGTTAAGAATTTATTGGACCTAAGTCCAAATTTTCAAAAGTGACTTAGGAAGATTAAATTGAATAGTTCACAATAAATAAAATTATATTATAGTAAGGATGCTTATAGATAAGTATGTGTTATGTGATTTTATTGGAATTTTGGAAATTGTTTGCTTAGTTTAATTAAGGTTTTCGAAAACTATGAGTTATGTGTATTAATATTATAAATTTATTTTATAAGATATAATTTCATAATATAAACCAAAATAATGTTTTAGACATATTATGATTTTATAGGAATTTTCTAACAAGAATTGTACGTCAAAATCAAAAATTACATAAAATTGAAAAGTCAAATGTTGACCTTGTGTTGACCAAAGTCAAAATTGTTGACTAATGGTTGACCAAGTCAAAATCGTTGACCAAAAACGTTGACCAAGGTCAAAGGCACGAAATTCAATAATACGAGATCTATGTGACGAAGATTATGAAAGACGAAGCAATATATATGGAAATTGGTTCGTATATGTGAATATATTAAGACGATAGTTGTTTATGTGAAAGATCAAGAATAACAAGGATATGGTTGGAATCGATAGAAAAAAGGCATACATGTAAAATAGTAGTTGACTTAAGAATACATGAAATGACGTTGAGAAAAGTTGATTTAAAGTATAACAATACGAAGTATGTTGACACGATAGTTCGTAATAACGTTAGTGATAGAGTTGATATTAGTACGATCGTTGGTTCGGATCGATGATTCTTGAAGCATAATAATATGCTAAAACTCGCTTTCTTACGCTGATAAGGTCCGACTCGAAGGAGAACGGAAAACCGAGAATAGAAACTAGTGACTTAAGAAACCTTAAGTCCTCGAGGGGCATTCTTTTCAAAAGATTTTCAAGCTTTCTCGAAAGTATTTTATTGTTATTGCTTTCTTCGCTTTCTTATAAAATGTTGAGATACGATATTGTCTCGCCAAAATGTTTTATGTTTTGTATATGTCCATTCGGGTTGCCAGGGGCAACAGGAAAAGTATTATTAATTCGGATCCTGTCGGAGGTGAAGGGAATCCTAGCTTAGGGTTGTGTACACTTCCCAACCAAGTTACGGTCGATTGTTTGACCTCCGAACTGTTCATGGTCGATCGTGCATCCGGGTGAAGGAGGCCTCCTCCTGCGTTAATCCATATGCCGACTGAATATACGTTGTGATGTAAAATGTCTCACAGACACCTTTGAGAAAATGAAATGTATTTAGTAAGCACAATGCCTTTTCAACTAAAACTCTTGTGTCTTCTACGTGAAGTAGGCAGACAATATTTCGTAAAGTAAAATGTTTTCGCATATGTCCACTGGTGCATTATTTGTACTCACCGCATGTTTGTTTTAAATGTGCGAGTTGGTGATGATGGAACAGGCGGAGTTGAGCGGAGTTCTTTTGTCAAAGAGTATGAAGTATTTTGGTTCACCTTGAGAATGCATTCACATGCATGTCTCACACGTATTTCATTGTCAAACTCTTGAGACTCATATCTTTTATTATTGTGTTAAGCTTTGAAAAAGCTGTTGTTTGTTGAAACCATGAAACCATCTTATATATATATATATAAGCTATTTTGATTCATCATGATTCTTGTTTCTGTTTGGAACATCTACAATTCTTCGTAGATGAAATGAGTTGGAAACCTTATTCGTTTCATATTCACTAAACCCGAACCCGAGTCACGATCCGGTAAGGTGGTAGCCGAACCGGTCCGTGACACATACTTGATCGAACCTTTTTCTTTTGAGGGGATGCATTCACCCCTATGTTCTCTGGTTACATATCATCTTCTTTTCGCTTGTTTCATTGTTTGTCATCTTCCACCCGAACATATTTTAGGAGTTGTCCGTTTTGGATAAATCTCTCAATAGCATCTTTCAGATATCCATATTTGTTGGTTTTATGACCATAATCATTCTGATACTTACAGAATTTATCGGACCTAGGCCTCTGGGATCCATCTTTAGCAGTTCAAGGAAACTTGAACCCTGGTTTCTTTGCGGCTATTTTGAGTAATGTTGTTGGTTTCCTCGTGAGATGGGTGTATGACTCGAACCTTTCCAGCTTCTTTCTCTCCAGACCTGAGTTTTCCGTTCTTTCATTTCTTCTACCGTTCTTGGCCTTAGGTAGTGCTTTGAGCGTAGTATTTTCCAAGTGTAGTTCTAGAACAACATCTTCTAGGTGTATGAATTTATTTGTTCGAGAAAATAGTTACTCCTAACTTGTTGCCAGTCTTTTGATCAAGGATGCGAATAAAGGACCATGCTTCAAGTTATGAGTGAAGATATCAACTTTTACTCTAGATCTTATGTCTTGCGATTCTAGATCGCCAGATTGGAATCTAGTCGTATGATCTCAAGTTCTCCTACTTTTCCGTATGATAAACCATAAATGATGCATCCCATGTGCCGATCTTCTCACACTCATGAATTAATTTAGAAAATTACCTTTAGGTCCTCAAGCGGTGTATGGAGTGAGATGCCAACTATCTCAACCATCGTTGCACCAGCCCATGAGTGTTGTTAGAAAGACTCTATATTTTACTCCATCGAAGATATTGATGTAGTCGGGTAATATTTTCAAATCTCATCAAGTGTTCTCGAGGATCCGTGACCTATGGTATTCGTGGTTGATGTCTCGAAATTCTTGGGTAAAGGATTTGCTTGTACGATCGTTGAGAAAAGTCTTTTAGGCACTTTTGAGACTATACCGAAGTTGTCAACGCTATTGTATGATTCCATTTTACCTCGCCTTTCATTTCATCTCGTCATGTGGATTTGAGACAAACATCTCCTCCGTTGTCTCCTCAAGTCGGCCAACTATTCTCTCATGTCCTTCATTTTTGTCACGCCAATTTAGCAATTCCTTTTGTTGTTCCCATATGCCCGTGCGATGGATCTAGTATATAATCCTCGTTGTTCATATGGATTTGCCTCACCCAACCTCATATTCTTTGTCACAACTATCTTCGTTCTTTTTGCAAAGACAACCGACGGTATCTACTCTAGCCATTATATCGTGATTATACCTTCTATCAAGGTTGATAAAGTTATGGTTAGGTGCCCTACTATTGTTTGGATCCTCTCGTGTGTTTCATGAACGAGTCAGCAGAGTTATGTTAGTTGGTAGAAATCCTCAAGATTCGTGGCTTTATTCCAAGAGCATCTTTCTCATTGCCATCGACTTTTCTAAGCATGGGGTGAGCCCTCGCCTACAGATTGATTCTTGATTGGCTATGAGGTTTTGGTCATCCCAGGGAATAAGGGTTGCATCATATGAATTCCTTCACTAGGGTTGTTCTCCGCCATATTTAAGATTTGAAGCTCTTGTTTTTGCAATATGGATACATGTACCAAATGTCTCATGGCGACATATCATTGTCAGATCTTATAATATATATTAAAGCATGAGGATCGTTCATGCACCATATTTAAGACCAAAAATCAATTACTACGATAAGGAGTTTTTATATGTTTATTATACATGAATCTCTCGTGCTTCGGAAGCATTATTGCTTAACGAGATGCATTTCCAACATACTGGTCGGTTGATAGATTCAACTTATAAATCTAATAAATAATTATAAAAGAAGCATACCTCGTGGTAATGATCGAGTAATCATTGTGAACGCAGTGAGTCGAAATGTCCCGTTGAACTGTTAGAATACGAGCGAATAATCGGGCAAACTGAAAAAAAAATTTGTTGACACTCTGACACTCAAGTCAGTGATATGTTATGCTTAAGGCTTGTTGGTGGCTTAAGATTACGTACCTGACCCTTGACTAATGAGGGTATTTATGGATATAAATATGGCACATGATAAGGTGATCTAAGTCCTTATAGGAACATGATATATACAGGTTCTTAGAGACCTGCACCGTATTACTCGCGACAGATCTGTACGCAAGGAGTCATTGCAGGGAAATATGATTTTAACCATCTCCCGATGATCTATCTTGGATGTTTAATTCACCATATATTGATTATATTCATAGCATGCACATATATGATTAATGGCAACACGTTGGTGTTTTCTCGTGTTTACCTGTGAACTTATCGGACAAAGAAAAGGATCAAGACTCGTACTTTGATCTTCTGGACTGTATCCCGTTTTGCCAAAACTCCAATGCTCAGTGAGAGCAATCTATGGAGAGTACTGCAAAAATTCGCCTTCTTCCTCACACTTGGAAATCTCGAAAATCACATTGATAACAATAGTAATTTTCAAAATCTCTTAGTTTAGGATTACTCTGATTTTCTCACACCTTGTATTTATAATGTAACCCTAGAAACCTGTTAGGATAGGATCTCTGCATATCTAATAAATATAATTATATATTTTCAGATAATGGAGAATCAGAACAGAGTCCCAGTGAGACTCCACTATGTGAGGGGCGAATTCTTCAACAGCTACAGGCCTTGATGGGCCAGCCTAGAGATCAAATGCAAGGAATAAAGATGAGACTCAAATGAATTAATTATCTTATGTTCAGTCAAGAACATAAATTAATTCATAAACATTTATTCATGCCACTAGAGAATAAATGCTGACTTACCCCTTTATTTTCGAAGTTGAGTCGGGCTTGCAGTTAGACTTCACGAATCCCTATATTTAAGATATCGCACGTCCATTAATTATTTATAGCGTTCTGAATGCTTAAAATAATTAATCTCTTTAATTCCTAAAGTAGTATCACGCAACCTCATTATTGTACTTGAGATAACTCAACCTGCAGGGTTTAGTACAATAAACATTTTGAGCTCCTTAAGGGGACGTCATCATCCTAAAAGGATACGGTAACTCGATACAGGTAACTAGCATGACATACAAGCACTGCCATCACCCAATATGCGAAGAATATTGGGTTATCTCATTAACCCTCACCCATAACAAGTCAAAGTGATGGTCAGCAACTCATACTCACCTAAAATCTTATCGAGGTTTAGATCAACGTAAAGTAACCGAGATCTAGGTTCTTCGCGATGGTCAGATAGAAGAACTCATCTCACTTGATCCATCAATACGTCGAGACGCACTGGTATGACAAACAACCAAGTCAAGTCACTTTATCTATATCATAGCTTTATACCGACAACTCGTCCTCGAGTTGTCTCACCATGATCCTTTTATATCTCATTAAGCTTGACCAATCATACGGACTTCGTGATCTACTACACATCGTATAATCTAACTTATATATGAGATAAAGGGACATACATATGCAATCAAGTAAACAATTCAGATAGGATATTGTAATAGTAGTAACATGAAACATTGTATACAAGCTCAATCAAACTGCTTCCAGTGTACAAATCCAATCGCTCTTATCCGAGACAAGAGTCCTTACGATTATAATTCACTAATACATAAGATGTCGTTTACTACTCAAAATGAAAGCGATTGGTTATGTGGAACTAGGGTCTAGTTTCTTGGGCCCATATCTTTAGTCCGCTTCATCGACTTGACATCTTTATATCGTGATATGATACACGTGGGCGATCCACGATATTTTGATAAATTGACATTCGTATTTATTCCATATCAACCTCAATGAACTATATTATAGTCTCTAACCAACTTAGACTTAAGAAGCATTATTATACAATTGAATGCGCGCTCATAGAAAATTATATATTTATCTTCCAAGATCATGGTGATAAATGATAGAAATCAAGAAACGAATCATGAATAGTTTTTCTTTTCTTGTCCCAATGAAATCCATTCTCTTAATAAATTCATAGACTAAGTTGAACCACAGTATAATTTTCACTATAGGAGGATTTCATATGACAGCAGAGTAAGATTATAAATTAATTATCAATGCTAATCAAATACAGTTTTAGAGAGTAGTTAGCTAGCTAACTACATCCATGGCATAATTGGTTGTTGTACGATGAGGCGAAATCACACATGCTATATACACTGGAAATAAAGCCTTCAATTAATTTGGTGATTCTAATAAAACAAAATAAAATGAATGAGTAGGGATAGGAAAGGGCACCTCTATACCCCACCCCCTACTTTAGTGGGATTGTGATAGTTCGATCGTCTTGTCTATTTAACTGCAGTAAAATTATTTCTTTCTTTTCATTTATTTTCCACAATAGAAAATGATTGCAAATGGAAATGGAAGTTTAGAGCACTATATATATAATAATTATTTCAAAATTAAGTAAAAAATATTTGGATCATTAAAGTAGCTGAGATAGTACAGTTACAAATTCAAATGTGATATTTAAATAGAGAAGAAATAGACTTAATTTAATAGTATAATATAAATAAACATCATCTTATATGTGATTTCGTACGTAGGGAATGAATTTAGTTACATGAATAGGGAATGATAAATGTGAAGAAAAGAAGGCTAAAGTAGTCTTTTGAAATTGGTTTAGTAGGAACTAAATGCAATTGAGCCGGATCGAATTGATATGTTTAAACTTTACTTCTTTTATTTCTAGCATTAACTAATAGTTTGCCAATAATTAATTTTTCACAGATGAGGACTTTAGCTTTGAAGTGAGATCTCAATAATGTAGAGGGTTTTAAATGCTATTTACGGCTCGATTTAGTATTTTTGTTTAGGAGGAAACCATTTAATCATCTAAGAATTCGACACGTGCATGCTCCATCTAATACCATACTAAAATGTCATTTCTCTTTTAATTTACGGCAGAATAGTGGAAATTAAACTCGAGACCCGTTTCCCAAAGAGACTTAAATACTTTTTCTAAGTTCAAATCCTCGATTGTTTATTTTGATAATTAAGGATTAAGAAAATATATTTATTATACTTCAAAAAGAAATAAAAAACGAAAGCTGATGAAACGATTTTCGTACTGTATCTTTATACTCAATAAAATGAAAGAATGTTAATTATTTCCAAAAATGACTAATTAGAAAATGATATATTTAATACTGAAGTGAGATATGATTAAATATCTTGGACAATATATAATCAAAACTAAATTTTTTATCTGAATACTCATAAGCACACATATATGTGTGTGTGTATATATATATATGTAATATAAATTTAACATTAAGGAAAGAAATACTATTTATAAATTAAAAGATCGAACTGGGAACATGTTTTCTACCCTTGTTAGTTTGCCAGCTCATTAAATTTTGTCAGCAAACAAGGAGCCAAAAAGAATCTCATCACGAACATCAACTTCAGTTTCCATTATCCTTATCCACCACGACAAACTAATAATGCTAGTTGGTTATTATTTTTCCTATTCATGACCTCTCAAAAAAAAAAAAGAGAAAATAATATATCTATATATATTAAATAAAAGTACGTAAATTAGATTGTAAACTTATACACAATCAACACATCTGAGAACTCGGGTATATAATATAAGAGGTACACTTAATATCTATTTATATAAAAAAGAACTACCTACACATAAATTATAACATTTACCCACGCATACAAATTACCATGTATAATACATGTCATCATCTACGTTATTTCCACCTCATCATTTTAATTTAACAAAAATATATTCATTCGCACATAAGATATATCTTTGGTGATATATATGTAGGTAAAAATATAATGATTTATCCACAAATATATATATATATATATATATATATATATATATATATAGTTTGGTTCAATAAGAACCATTCTTATCCTAAAACCAAGAACCAAATGAATTAGTTATGAAAGTTGATGAATCCGTTGAGAAAGTTAATGAATTCAAAATTGAAATTTTCACCCGGTTCGAATCCCATGAGTAGCGAAAATTCTATTTTTTGGATTCGATAATTTTCCCAACGGATTCATCAACTTTCACCGTGAATTCATCGCTTTTGGTTCTCACGCTCACAATAAAATGGTTCACGTTAACCTCCCTATATATATATATATATATATATATATATATATATATATATATATATATAGGTAAAACTCGTTCTTTACATGGATTTAGTGGCACTTGTTGATATTTGAATTATGTGTGATAAAATCTATATCACACATAAATATATTTTTAGTCACACATTCATGTATGATTGAAAACCGTAATTTCTTGTAGTATGTAGGACAATGATACTTTTGCAATATAAATGATATATATTTTAATACAAATGATATTTCTTTTCATCATAAATGATATTTTTATTTACACTGTAAAAAGTTAATAATACTTTTCTTCGCTATAATTAATATTTTTTTATTATAACTGATGTACTTTTTAGACGGCCCTGCTTAGGGTCGACCCGACGGGAGCTTTTGTGATAATTATAAAGGAAGTGTTTGTAGTCGTGTGAATATTATAATTATATAGCTAGACGGTTAGTCTGTAATTTATCAAATCAAGTTCAGATAATTTTCAATGATATTAATATAAAGCAGTAATATCCAATGTATATGTAGCATGTCTCTGTAAGGGATGCAGTTATATTTTATACATATAGAATTGAATATATAGATGAAATATCTAATGTAATATCATGATAAATGAAGAAATGAAGTCAACCACGGTCTTTACTTTTCTAGTGTTCGACAAGGTTTTAATTTTGGCAAGCTCTGTCATGCATTCTCTTTTCTGGAAAATTCTCGTTACATTTTCATGTTATAATCATTTATCTCCTGACACAGATTTAATATTAATAGTTTGGCTGAACCTTTATAATAATGATTTAATGGTTAAATGATATTCTGGAGTTGTTGTAAAAGAGCAAATTGCTATATGTGAGCTATTCAAATTTTTATATAGTGTGTTAGGATATTTAATAATCGTTAGTTGGGTATATCTCTTATAATCACATTTAAGCTTTTATATATTTTCTTTTATAGTTGACAACCATTATATGCTTGGCTATTTTACACGATTTTATCAGTTTCGTTTTTAGTTAATAAAGAACTTAGATGAGGTTTGAACTTCGCTATTTGCCCATAAATTTAACTCCCCTTCCCTACTATCATGATAAAAAAAAAAGGAAATTACTTTAATAACCTTAATATAATACTAAAATAACAAAACTATGTATAATTAATCAAGATGATAACCGTCCAAATAAAGATCCAATGGTAAAATTGTTCTTAATTTTGTACATTAAACAATATTGTATCATTTGTATTTAGATGAACAATTCATATATATATATATATATATATATATATATATTCATATACATACAATCCTTAACATACATAAATGAAAATAAATCATGTCCATTAGATTTGAAAATCATATGGTTATTTTTAAGTATGCATCTGAATTAGTTATATGTACATTTCGCATATAATTGTGCATGGGTACATCTAGGTAATAATTTATCATTGAATCAAACGTTCGTATTGATTTATCAATGATTGATATTGTCCATGTTTACATTATAAGGAGTGTCCACACGATAACCACTATATATATATATATATATATATATATATATATATATATATATATATAATGAGGTTTAAATAAGAAGTATTTTTAATGTGAGAGTTAAAACTACGAAAATTCCCTATTAACAAATGAACACTATGAAAGTTAATGCATCCGTTGCGAAAGTTACAAAATCAAAAAGTTCAGTATTTTCACCTGAGGTTAGAATCCCACGAGAGACAAAAATTTATTTTTTGGATTCAGTAACTTTCCTAAAGGATTCATCAACTTTCATAACGAATTCATCATTTTTTTTATTCTCACAAAAAAATAGTTCTCACGTTAACCCTCCCCAATAAGTGGATCAAATGAACTACATTTTTTTTGAACGTGAGAACTGTGTACAGAATGTAAACTTGATGCACAGAATGTATAATAAGTTGTTGAACAATGGTAACGTTGAATTCAATGTTATCCTTGTGCGACAACTTTATACATACTGTACACAATTCTCACGTTCTCGTAAAAATATAGTTATCATGGGAACAAAACCCTATATATACAGCAAAACATGTCATTAACATAATATATACATGAAATTATTCAGTAGAAAATTCTAATTTAATGATTGAGAGAGAGAGAGAGAGCACGGTACCGATTGGGACCATTACTATTACATTGCTATTTCAATCCTCTTCCCACCCAACCGACTACATCTTTCTTAACTCTCTCTCTCTCACTCACACACACACAGCACACGCATTGCCGGGGTATACACTGTTGGGGGTGCTTGTAGCATATATATATTTCTCTATTGCTTAGTAGAAGAAGCCATACCGAGACAAGAACAACCCTTAACTTTCCTCCAAAAAAAAGGCCTGCTTAAAATACACCTTCTTTGTGTGCGAGTGTATAAAAAGTGTTGATTCTACAGAAAAAAAGAAAAGAATATAGCATAGTATGGATTGGAATGGCAATCTTAGAATGCCTTTTGTTTCACGACCTGCAGACACCTCTAATTTCAACTTTCTCTACAACTGCAGTTTCGACCACTTCCCAGGTACATATCGATATATATTTCAACTCTATATTTCTTTGGGATGCGTATGTGTATTAATATATCATGAGTTGTTGCATTGAAATATCATGAGTTGTTGCATTGAATGAAACTAGCTTTTTCTAAGTTGGACTCGAGAGTCTCAGTATGATATAGATGTGTTGGTAAGGTAAAATCCAAAATTGGACTCACGCCCACATCACACTTTTATTGAATATAGTAAGACACGATCTTTATAGATAGGGGGAAAAAATATTTACATTATGATGCATTGGTCTTAATTAAATCATAGTTGTGATTAATTTGGTGAATCCTAATTGAGCTGGATACATTGTGCACACCAATATACACAGATTTTTGTCAATTTTTTAAAAAAAAAAAAATCACCTTTTCATCCCATTGAAATGCTATTTATTTCTAAGTATAATCTGAAGCAGCCAAGATTAAAGAAAAGGGTTTCTTTCATTCTTTCAAGTCCGTTCACTAGGCAATTCCTGGATAAACTAAGAAAGAAAATTCATAATCTTCACCATGAATTACTTTTGCATGAGTTATATGCTAATTAACCAAATCCTTCAACAGCATTCTTTATTTTTATTTTTATTTTATTCTGGTGGGACTAGAAATGAAGCAGCAGGCGATAATGGAGAAGAACATGAATCATTTGGGGGTGGATCCGAAGAAGAAGCGATTGAGCAACGAGCAACTGGAGATGCTCGAAAACAGTTTCCAAGTGGAGATAAAGCTGGATCCGGACCGGAAGATGAAGCTGGCCAAGGAGCTGGGGCTGCAGCCACGTCAGATCGCGGTCTGGTTCCAGAACCGGAGGGCTCGGTGGAAGGAAGCAGCTGGAGCGCTTGTACGACGCGCTTAAGCAGGAGTACGATGCTGTTTCTAGGATAAACAGAAGCTGCAACAGGAGGTACAAAAACATTCTTATTATTTAGAACTACTGCATGAATTAGATACAGCATTAATTCATTCAACTGCTTCTGCATTTTAATTGTTCTATTATTGCATTTTCACCTTCTGTATTTATCACAAGACCGATATACTGCGTGCTTGTGTGTGTGGATAATGAACAGAAGTTATTATCAAATTTTACATGTTTCCTACTCTGTATAATTTTTAAAAAAATTTGCATGCTGTCAAACCTAGTATTTTTGTAAGTACAAAAAGACTACAAAGTAGGTACTTTCTAGATATATATAGAAACTTTCCGCCCTTAAGGAACTAGAAACCTGTGGTTTATCTTTCAATGTGGTTACTTATGAATTTTTTTTTGGCAAATTTCTGAAAAAAGTACTAACAGCTTTAGTGACCAACATAAATATAAGTATCATGGTAGGAAGCGATCAATTTGAAGGTTAAATAAAAAGTGAGGCACATTCCGGTGCATTAGTATGTACCATGTATCCGTCTCATGATCAACTAAATTCTATGGATTAATAAATTCTAAGTAGATATCAACAAAGACTAATTATTGAGGATTGGTGAAACCTAATTAAGGTACAATGTATACGATTTTTTGCCATAAAAATGATTTGAATATATATATATATATATATATATATATAAGGAAGATATCAAATAAAAACCTATTTTTTTATAAAAGCCAAACAATGCTCTTTACGTATAAAGTTAAAGTATTTTATGTATAAAGCTACTGCACTATGAAATGTTAATGAATAGTGCTTTTTTTTACCAAAACTCAAAGATGCATTAGCTTTATATGTAAACTGCATTAACTTTGTACGTAAAGTGTATTGATTTTTAGGTTCTTACAAAAAAAATAGATTTTTATTATAACTCAACTATATATATTTATATATAGTGAGGTTCGAATAAGAACAATTTTTAACGTGAGAACTAAGAACCACGAAAAATCTTTACAAACAAAATGAATTCATTATAAAAGTTAATTCATCCATTGGAAAAGTTACTGAATCCAAAAATTTCATTTTTTGGATTTAATAACTTTTTCAGTGGATTCATCAACGTTCACAGTAAATTCATCATATTTTGGTTCTCATGATAAAAATGATTCTCAATTTAACCCTCCCCTACCATATATATTTTATTAATCTTCAACACAAAATTAATTAAGCTTCATCTCATAATAAATATAACGGATACTAACCAAAAATAAATTCTAGGTTATGGCACTGACGGCAATCCTCAAGGATCAAGTGGCAAAAAACCAAGTATCAACCGGCTACACTGACATTTCTGGAGAAGAAACAATGGAAAGCACATCGATTCCAAGCTCCGACAAGCACCACCCGACACCTACGGCAGCGGAGGCAGCGGCGGCGACCAGCCTCCACCAGATGGCGGAATGCAACTACCCCATGAACATGGACGACTACAATAATACAGTGATGATACCTCCCTACTGGGCTACTTCTATGCCTTCTTGTCCTTGAATAAATTCAATTATGGAGTTGCTGCTTAATCAGTTGTTTTTATATCTCCTATCTTTTCAAACTCAAGATGTTATATGCTAATGCTAAGAATTTGTAGCTAGCTAGGTCGACCTAAATATATTAGGTCTTTTTAGGGTGAGGTTAGTTTATCTCCACTAGTAGGGTTAATTAGTTTGTTCATCTATTTAGGTAGTGGTTGAGAGTCTTGAGACTGTTTCTTAGTCTCGTCGGATCTTCCTCTGCGGTTTGGTTTGGTATTACTTCTCGTATTCAATTTCACCAGCACTTGTCATTTTGACTGATATTTTCATTATGTGTATCGGTGAAATAAAATATAAGTTGTAATATCGAATATATATAAGGGATTTTAGTGGGCACAAGTATCTGTTAGCTTCAACTACATCTATGATGGAGTCTAGTAATTCATATTGTTACTGTCGCTTATTTCATTATGTTGCTTTTCCTGATGGCTAATGGCTTGAGTTAACTTTCTTATATTTTAGGGTTAAAAGATGGAACCGATGAGTTCTTTTGCAATTAGGGTTTCTTATTTCCTAGTATAAAATATGAGATCGTTGGTCGGTTTTTGATAATTCTTATGACATAGAAAACGGGGGTTTCCTCATATTCTTCTTCGCATTCGGTATTCGGTGAATCAACGAATTCTTGAACTATTCTTATGTTCGTATTATCCGCTGCATCATAACATGAGAATGCTTTCAGGGCAAAAGGATAAACAATATGAAACTAAAATAAAATGATCAACTCTTAATTCAAATGAACCACAATGTCTCAAGGACGATTAAACATAGCTGAATAACAATATGAAAAAAACTCAATCTCATCAAAATTATCTTGCACGAGATGTTTTTCAGGATGTGTTGAACAATCTCTGCAGACAGATATGGACAGATAGCTCACGGTTATCTCCTGAAAACTCGTATATAAAGTGTGAGATATGACTTAAAGCTAACCACAAGATCCTGATTGCAAGGTTGTAAACCACGTCTGACTCATTGTACATGGCAAACTCTTCCCTTGTCAATACACTATCTCTTTCTTCTGAGGATAAAGATTGTTGCTAACCCACGTCTGATGTATATGTTTTATTATATGCAACTGATGATCAATTTGGTATACCATAGATATAATGTGTTAATCATGACGGACGGAAAAATTATTAATTAAATACTCACGCACACATATTGTAACATAATATGTCGATCCAGAAAAGATGAGGAAAAGGTCTAGAAACGCTACAATAAATTAAGCGTTGTCCGCGTACAACAATACTCCTGCAAAATTATAACTGAGAAGCCAGACAATGAAAAGAAACATCTAAATTGAATGAGACGGATAATTTGAGATGTGGGTTCCATAACAATAAGAAAAGAAGAAAAGAATAAAAGAAAGACTCTTCCATAAAGTGAATCAAATGACTATATTTCAAATCCACCACAAATAAATAATTGATGGTACGAGTCACAGTGTCACACTCACCTAAATAGTTATATTTCCACTACCCTAAAACTTAAGTAAATGGGCAGCAAAATTGGATCGACCTACTATTTTATATCCGTTGGTTCTACTTTTATAATCTATCCCATCAAAGATGACATGTATTCTTTTCCGGACTGTCACATTCAAGTTGGGTTTTTTAAGAAATAATTATCTCTTCAAAAGTTGTGAATCATACCTACTTTTTATCACTTTATACACTTCTTCATCATGTCGAAAATAAACGAGTCATCTTGGGTGGGATGGAAAGAGTATATTTATAGACAAAACTAATGTGTGCGCTTTTATACGGTAAATCCGTACGTATAAAACAAGACGACCATGTGCGGATTTTACCATATATAATACAAGATTACCATTAAACCCATTCGAGTTTACCATAATATTAAGGTGGTTTCAACATGCACGTGCACAAGAGAGCAGTCCTATATTATTAACATATATAACTAATGTAATTATATGTTTCCATAAATAACGAAACTAATATTAACGTAATTAACTAATATATATATATATATATATATATATATATATATATATATATATATATATATATATATATATTGAGTTATAATAAAACCTACTTTTTCGTAAGAACCTAAAACCAATGCACTTTACGATAGAGTTAATGCATTTTATGTATAAAACTAATGCACCATTGAGTTCGATAAAAGACAATATTATTCATCAATATGTTGTAGTGCGTTACTTTATACATAAAGTGCATTAACTTTGTAAATAAAGTGCATTGGTTCTTAGGTTCTTATGAAAAAATAGGTTTTTATTTGAACTCTTCCCTATATATATATATATATATATAGGTCCAAATAAGAATCATTTTTATCCTAAAAACTAAGAACCAAATGAATTCGTTATGAAAGTTAATGAATCCGTTGAGAAAGTTACTGAATTAAAAAATTTGGAATTTTTCACTCGGGTTCGAATCCCATGAGGGGCGAAAATACTATTGTTTTGGATTCAGTAACTTTTTCAACGGATTCATTAACTTTCACTGTGAATTCATCATATTTTGGTTCCCACAATAAAAATGATTCTCACGTTAACCCCCTATATATGTATGCAAATTATATAAACGCAAACACGAAGGTGAAACGATTCCGTTTGTTTTGATATGATATGATACACTATTACCACCTGATTTTGCACGACCCGATCGAATTGTTAAAACTTAGTTTTGGGACTATTAAAACAATTTTACGCAAACAAACCATAAATAGAATACAAATTAAAAACAACAATATATAAATATTAGCAAAACAACAGAAACACGATACAATATATATATAAAATTGAATACCAACTCATTAATTTCGTGCATATTCGTTTTGTTTCAGAAATTGAAAGCACTTGTATATGTATAATTGTAAGGCAAGTGACAATACCACTCTCTCTCTCTCCAATTAACTTCGTCGTTTTTCTCTCACAAAGTATTATACAACATACACCCTCCGCTAGGGTTACCCTGTTGGGAATGCTACTATATATATATATGTGTGTGTGTTTCTCATTGCACTCATATATTATAGAGCCACACGCCCAGACAAAAAGGCAACTTTTTCCCACAAAGTGAGCTGAAAAAGTGTTAGGTTAATTTTTGAAATAAAAAGAATATAGAATAGCATGGATTGGAATGGTAATGTTAGAATGCCTTATGTTTCTCGACTTGTAGACACCTCCAATTTCAGCTCTCTCTACAGTAACAGTTTCGACCACTTTCCAGGTATAATATAATATAATAAATATATATATATATATATATATATATATATATATATATATATATATATATATGTATGTTTGGTTTAAATAAGAACCATTCTTATCCTAAAACTTATGTATATATATTTCAACTTCATAGTTTCATCTAAAAACATCATAGTTAAATTTTATGAGTTGTTGCATTGCATGAAAAGAGGCCATTTCTAAGTAAAATCCAACACAAGTTTTACATTCTGTTTTTCATTTTACCAAATGATACATATTTGTTGAATGAAATATGTGATTTCAACTTATGAAAGGCTCTAAGTTGCACCTTTTTTTTACAGTAGGGCTAGAAATGAAGCAGCAGACAATGCTGCCGATGATAATGAACAAGAACATGAACGTGAACAATTTTGGGCTCGATCCGAAGAAGAAGCGATTGAGCAACCAGCAGCTCGAGCTGCTGGAAAACAGTTTCCAGGAGGAGATAAAGCTGGAACCAGACCGGAAACTGAAGCTGGCCAAGGAGCTAGGGCTGCAGCCGCGCCAGATCGCGATCTGGTTCCAGAACCGGAGAGCTCGCTGGAAGGGCAAGCGCCTCGAGCACTTGTACGACTCGCTTAAGGAGGAGTATGATGCTGTTTCTAGGGAGAAACAGAAGCTGCAGCAGGAGGTACAGTTCAAGTATTATTCTATACATTCAGTTCTTTCCATATTATTTTGTTATTAGCATGGATTAATTAGATACAGCATTATTCATCAACTGCTTCTGCTGTTTTTTTTTTCTTTCTATTATTGCTCTTTCACCTTCGGTATTTATCACAAGACCGATATTGTGTTTATTTTCAGATCTTACAACATTCTTGTTGAAAGAGTTGCTGTTTACTCTTAACTAAATTCATAAGTTCACATATTCTGAGTACTAGTAATCAATATTCGGAATCAGTGAACTTTTGAAGTAGAAGATATTTTGAATCATTCCTATAGATAGAGACGTAGCCCCCGGATTAGGCTAAAGACCCCCAACAAAAAAAATCAATTTTTCTTTGTATCTTTATATGAATGAATAAAGAAAAGAGATATGAAATTTCGAAAGCTTGCCCTTCTAACATTCTGCATCCGCTATTGGTATACATATAATTTTAATTCCTAAAAGTTGTGCATAATTAGTGACATTTTGTATGTAGTTAAACCCGGTAACTTTTGAAAGATTAGTAACAAATTCAGCCAAGAACCATCTAGCAGAAAAATACACATGTATATGGCTATTAAATTTCATCCTTGTTTTTTTATCTTTTTTTTTATGCTATATCTATTTTGGTCTTTTACTTTAGGTTACTTTTCAGCTAAGTCACTTGTGATTTTTCAATATATTATGAAAATAAAGAACCCAATATTACATGACGAATGAAAATGAAAATAAGTGTCTGAGTACATATATAAGAATTATTTATCAATCAGAATAATTACTTACAGGTTATAGCACTGAGGGCAATCCTCAAGGACCAAGTAGCAAAAAAGTTAGTATTATCAACAGGCTACACAGACATCTATGGGGAGGAAACTGTTGAAAGCAAATCCATTCCAAGCTCCGACGACCACCCTCCCACAACAGCGGCGACGGTGGCGGAGATGGTGCCGGGGGCCAACCTTCACCAGATTGCAGAATGTAACTACCCATTGAACGCGGGTGACTACAATAATACAATGGTTACACCTCCCTACTGGGCTACTTCTATGCCTTCGTGTCCTTGAATTAGGCTCAACACTGGAGCTGCTGCTTAATTAATTAGTTGTTGTTTGTATATTTTTCCTCTTTTCTTATGCTAATGCTAAGATTTGTAGCTAGGTCTCCATTAGCTGGCTTTTAGGGTGGCAAAGTTAATTAGTTTATCAAGTGGTTGGGAGTTTCGGTTGATAAGGATGTCATTTCATAAATGAAAATTAAGACCGAGTTGGTACAAGTAAACTCTTTTGATAGTTCATCATTCCGAATCCTCCCATTTTCATTATTTTTTATACTTCTTCTCCAATTTCAAAATATTTCAATAATTTCAGTATATATTATTTAATTTTATTCACATTTTCAGAATTATAACTACTTCCATATTTACTATATATTTTTTAGTTAAAATAATTATACAGATTGATAATTCCAAACTTACATTTAAATAACATTAATTTTTTTGGAGAAAAAAATTATCTGAATTAGTTACAACTCTAATTTATAATTTTTCATTTTTGAAAAATAATTAAAATTCATTATGTAAGAATAATTTTTCATTCGGTACCACATATTTTAAAACAGTAAATTATAAGATGATTTATGCCTTGATCTTAACAGTCTGTCATTCTAGTACATCCATTTTAGTACAATACGTACATCGTAATCCGAATTCTTGAAAACAGCAAAAAACACGTACATAACCTAGAATCTCCAAAAAAAAACAAAGTACGGCGGCGCAAGGCAAGGCTTCTTGTTCAAGAAGAAATGGCAAATCACATCTTTCCCGGGCGATCCACCCAGACACGCGCCTTAGTTTCCTCGTCATCCAACGGTCCGACATCGTTGAACGTCTGACCAGAAATCTGGTCGGCTTCCTTGAGTCGGGAGGCGGTGGCGCCAGCCGGTGTGGTCTCCACATCCACCAGAACAACCACCGGCGTCCCCTCCTCGTCCACACCTAGCCGCCGCCCTGCCTTGGCCTCCCCCTCGCCTCCGTATAAGACGGCCGTATCCTTGTCGGTTGAATGCGGTGTTAGCTTATCCTTGATGGCGTCTTTCACGCTTCCTAGAGCTCCCAGAACTCCGCCGCCACCGCTCCTGCCAATGTTACGCAACATATCATGAATTTTGTAACAAGACCATATCTAATTGATATATGGTAGTTTTTTTATTAAATTGGACACACAATTTGTTTTTGTTTTGAGTACAACTCAAGAAGGGCAAAAGAGCTTTGTCAATCTTGTTTTGATCAGTAAGATGTGCTTTGCTTAAACGAAAAGCGGGGGGGGGGGGGTCTTCATATATAACTGAGTTATTATGATGCTTCATTCTCCAACATATTTTGTTAATTGTTGACGCAAATAAAAATAAAATCCTGCTGATACCTCTCGGCTGATGTGTCACGCAGAGAGACCGCATCCGTATCACGGCTGCCTCCAATTTTCATATCCTCCATTTTCCTCGTCGCTTCTTCCTTGCTCTCTTCATATTTCTCCTATAGATTGCAGAAAATTTATGCAACTACAATAATACATACAAAAATCAAAACATTATTTTGTGCTAACGGCTCACCTTCGCTGCCTCCTTTGTCTCTCCGGCCTTATCTTTCGCAGCCTCAGCAGTCTCTGAGGCTGCCTGCATCGTCTCGTCTTTCTTCCCCGTCAAATAACCCACCGCCCTTCTCGCGGCGTCAGCAGCCGAATCCTTCAATTCGGTGATCTTCCCCACCGTAGTATCCTTCCTTCTTTAGCTTTCTCAGCACTATAATCCTTGTACTCCACCGCCTTCTCAGCCGTCGCATCCTTTGTATTCTTAGCCGCCTCTATTGTTGCATTTTTCGCTTGGCTCGCCTTGTCCACCGTTGCATCCTTTGCCTTCCTAGCCGTCTCCACCGTGGCATTTTTCGCTTGGCTCGCCTTGTCCACCGTTGCATCCTTTGTGTTCTTGGCCGTCTCCACCGTTGCATTTTTGCCTGGTTTGCTTTGTCCGCTGCATAGTCTCTGTACTCCGCCGCCTTCTCTACGGTCGCATCCTTGGCGTTCTTAGCTGTCTCCGCCGCCGCATTCTTAGCCTGGTACGCTTTGTCCGCTGTATAGTCCTTTGCGTGCTTAGCTGTCTCCACCGTCGCGTTCTTCGCCTGGTTCGCCTTCTCTGCCGCCTTATCTACAGTCGTGTCCTTGGCACCCTTGGCCTTCTCTGCCGCATAATCCTTGTACTCCCCGAGCTTCCCGGCAGTGGCGTCCTTCGCCTGCTTCGCCTTCTCCGCCGCGGAGTCGGCCATCTCCTTCGTCTTATCCGCCGTATAGTCTCTATACTCACCCAGCTTCTCCGCCGTCGCATCCTTAGTCTCCACTGCCTTCCGTGCTGTAGTGTCTGCCGCCCCCTTCGTCTTCTCCCCTGCTGTCTCCCTGGTTTTATCAGCAGCTTCGTAGGATTTCCCCATCACGGCATCCTTTGCGTGGCCAACGGTCCCCTGCACCGTCCTGATTATGCTGCCGATCACGCCGGGAGAACTCTCTTCTTGCCCGACTTCCGTTTTCCCGTAGTAATCCGGCCGGCCCACCACCACGGTTTCACTCTCCCGCTCTCTCCTCTCCCTGTTCACTTCGCTGAGCTCGTCGGCAGCGGTTCTCGCCGCCACCTCAGCTCTCTCTTCCCGCGCTGCTTGCTTCGACTCCATTATTTCGGAAAACACTAACAATCTGGACAGTAAATTTAACAAAGTTTAAGAAATCAATCAAATTTGATTTGATTTGTTGTTTGATGTGGAATTCTTTGAGCGAGCGGGAGGGTTGATATATGGGGGGATTCTGTTGCTACATGCGATGACACGTGTGCTGCTTGGTTGCATGGGGGTTGACACGTAGCAATGAAGACTTATGCGTTTGTTTGCCACGTGTTGCGTTGTTTCGTATTCAAGGAGATAAGCAGTGTCGGAAGTTTCGAGCTCGGTGATTTGTCGGTGGTGCTTATCAGTTCTCCACTCCATGCTGGAAATCAATTCAAATTTACGGATATAGATAAAGGGTATTGATAAATTTACCTACTATGTATTTACATAATAGGGATAATTTGGTCAATTTACAATATAGCCGAAAATTAAGTAATTTATCCATTTTAATTGAATTTGTATTTTACATCATTAGCCTTCCGATAATTAAGGGAATAGATATGTTTAAATCACACAATTTTCGAAAATACTATGTTCAAATCGCAAAATAAATAAAAGATTTGTTCTCGAAGGGGTTTGAACTCGAGACCTATCCTTTAAAATTTTAATATTTACCAACTTGTCTAACAACATCAATTACATTGGGATATTGAAAAAATTAATTTTATAAACTCGTGCATGTTTGTCTCTTATATTATATTATCTCGTTCATAATTGAATATGAATTAATCAAATAAAAAACGATTAATCAACAAAATCAATTGAAAATATAATGATATTATTAAGTAACCATATAATTGAAATAATTATAATATATTTTAGCTAATTTTTAAAATAAATTTTTTTAGTTGATATATTTGAATGTGAAGATGATTATTATTGTTATTGACATATTGCCATAGTTATAGAGATGGAGATATAATTTGTTAGAGTGACGTAGTATTTTTTTTTCAAAGTTTTTGATTTCAATCTATAACTTTACATTTTTTTTAATTCTCTAATATGTTGTAATTTTTATAATATAATATATAATTATGAAGTAATTGGTTAATTGCATTGAATAATATCAACTTTGTAATGTTTTATTACAAGTTTTCATTATATCATTTTATTTAAATAATATAATAAAATAATCAAATAATGTCATACATTGGTTACATGATTCTTTGATTATTTCATAAATCTATTGATTATTACAAAAAATAGAAGATATTAGTGAGACATAAGCTTCGAAACCCTAGTCCTTTACCACCTTGTCCTAAGTAAGTAGCGTACCGCGTCAATTCATTCAAACAAATTGAATTTATTAAGTCAGTGCACGACTTGGGGGTTTTGTGGGTATAAAGTTGCGGGTTTAGGGTTTAAGGGGTTTAGGTGTTTAAAGGTTTACGAGTTTCTTTCAAATTTCATAACTTTAATTTCATTTTTTTAATTCTTTCAAAATTTTAAAATTGGTTACTAATTTAAAATAATGAACAATATGTGACATGATTCTCACAAATATAGATGTTTCCTTCAATTCTCAAATTTTTAAGATCGATTACACTAATATCTTATAATTTAATACTATGTAAGTACATTTATGAAATAATAGAACAATTACGTAAGTATATTCGTCCAAATCTCTAATTTTTAAGATCAATTCTCACAATTATAATGACGTTGTTCAATTTTTGAATAATTACCATAAATTTGACTAATACCCTATAATTTGTATACTATAGTATGCTATCAGACAAAATAATCGAATTTATTGTCATTGCGTGACAATATTCAGACTATTATACATATCTCAATGCATTCGATTATCATCAATTTATGGTTTTATAGTTGAACAATGTTGTACTACGTAACTACATTTATGATATAATGGAACAATGAGATAAAAGTGTGACAATATTTTTACAATTATAGTGGCTTCTATCAATTTTTGAATCATCAACTTCAATTTCACTAATATCATATAATTTTTATACTATAGTATACTGTTAAAAAAAACGAACAACATTGTCAACACGTGACACTATTCTGACTATTTTATAGATCTCAATACATTCTATTATAATTAATTTACGGTTTTATAGTTGAGAAATTTTGTATAGTTGAGAAATTTTGTACTATGTAACTACATTTATGAAATATTTGAACATGATGTAGTAAAAGTCTGATAATATTTTCACAATTATAGTGGATTTTATCAATTTTTGAATTATCAATTTAAATTCACTAATATCATATAATTTTTATGCTATAGTATAATATTATTAGAAAAATGAACAATGTTGTCACTGCGTGACACTATTCTGACTTTCATACAAATATCAATATATTCGATTACATTTTATAATTGAGCAATTATATATTATATAGTTCGTATTTTAACTAAGATTTAAAACATTTATTATAAATATATATAAACTTTCCATATGATAAGACGAAATATATAAAAATCGTGTACAAAAATTATGATAGATTGTTAAGAATTAAAAAAAAAACTGAAAAAATAAAATACAGCCAAAAATTGATACAAATCTGTTAAATATAGTTGCAAATTTTTAGGAATTTTGTTAAGTTATGTTTTAGTAAAAAACGTGTGTAGTTTAGTAGAAAATAATGGCAGAAAATATATAAAGGGCATTTTAGTAATCCAATAATTTAAAAATCCGTTAAAAACTGAATTGATTCAGTTTAAAATTCAAGGGTATTGTATATGTACACAATATGTAAAAAAATCATTATTCATAAATAAAATGGTAGGGATAAATAACAATATTATTACACAGTAAAGCGAGGTTATCGGACCCTTTTTGTTTTGTTTTGTTATTTTTATTTTTATTTTTATTTTTATTTTTATTTTTTATTTTTTGTCTAGGTGTCTAATATTTTAGTAGTGTCATTCTTTTCCCAATGATGAAAGTTTGAATTTTTAGCAGTCGTATTAATACTGTTTATGCAAGTTCTGCAGACAACGATTCGTTAAGGAGGTGTCACCTCATATCGATTTACCAACAAATTTCTTTTAAGAACAATAAAAGCATGTCTAGTTTCTTTATTTTATTTTAATAAAAGTTGACTCATATAATCAATATTTACCGATTTAAATAATATAAATACATAGAAATTTATCATAATTTATAAAAAGAATAATAAAGATATTATTATAAATCAAAATAAATAAAATTTGTATACAAATTACTAAATTATTATTAGTAATTAAATAGATAAGAATATATAGATAAGGAATTTTGCTAATCACACTATTTTATTTTTCAAGTACAACAACAATCTAAAATTGTGGAAAAAGTTGAATTTGATCACGTGTATACCGAGTCAGTGACGAAGTAAAACCATATTATTTTACTTTGCAATTTGTCCCACTGAATACTAGTTAGACAAATTTAAATTGTTTTTGTTTCACAAGACTAACTTATTCTTGGCAGTAACTGGTTGGATAATTGACAGTCTAATATTAATAGCAATACTGCTGGTTAGTTTAGATAAGAGAATCTTACATTGAGTAATATCAATTAGCAAATCTATTGATGATGATGCAATTTGGTTAGTGGATCGATAAGCGTGTGCATGCGAGAATGTGGTGATTACCTTATTTGCCTTACTGAAAACTTAAAGTCAGTGTGAAACACTTATCTAAATATTGCTTAGTCGGGCCGCTTTTATCTCACCGCACAAACCGATATCGATAGAGAGTTTTAAAACAATGTTGTGTTGTTGTGTGCTAGTGATGACAATTCAATAATATGCAATTTAAATCTTGTACTGAATGTAAATAATGCTTTGAGTTTTACATAGTTCGGAGAGATCAGCTCCTACGTCCACGAATTGATTGCTCAGTCAATCCACTAACTTGGTATTTAGTCTTGTTTACGGGTATAAGATATAAACTTAGATACATAGTTAACCTTATTGTATCTCGCACAACTTGGCGTTCCCCCTATGCTTGCGGGTGCTATGAAACCTCTGATTGCTTACGGGTGCAGTCGACCTAAACCTCTAGCTTATGAGTGCTAGATAACCTAATTTTCAGTAACTAACACTTTGTTGCTTACTTGCTCAAACTTCTACACAAACTTGAAAGTTTTTGTAGAGGGGTTTTCCAACTGAAAATTTGAGTTGTCATAGGCGACAAACTCAGTATGTCTATGCTTAAAATGTACACATTGTAGTATCCTAGACTTAAGAAAGTGTATACTGAAACCTTGAGCTGATAAATATATGTGAGCTCTTAAGGTTTGCTGATAGCACTGTAGACTTCCTTCTTCGAAATCGTTGTTTGATAATACATGAGCTTTGAGTTTTGAATGCTTGAGAGTATTCGTTCGCGTATCGTTTCTGTAACCTTCAAATGTTGGATTATGCATGTATTTATAGAGAAGAAGATGAATAGTATCGTTGGATAGAGCACCAATTAGATCATTCTTCTTATCGTTTGATTCTTCCCGTTGAATCCTTTTATATCGATGTCAGGGTCTGCATCATCGTATACTATAGCTCTGCAACTCTGAAAAGGTCTTCTGGCATGTCAGGATCTTCTGTAGATACGATACGACACATGGCGAGTCAAAATCTCAAGGCTTAATATCTTTCGTGTTTCTCCAGCTGAGTTGACTTCAGGTTGGACCAGTCGAGATTGCTCCATCGTTTATCAGCAGGTTGGGCTCTTGTCTTTCATCAGTTTAAAACCCGAGTCGGTTTGATGCTTTCGACTGATATATATAATCGCTTTGACTTTTCATCACCAACTTTGACTACGGATCAATAGTTTTGATTTCCAATTGCTAGCTTTGACTTTTGATAGCCACTTTGACTCCCAACATGGGCAATCACCGGTGTATGACTTAGTCATACATCACTCTTTTGCATCCAAGTCACGAGTTTTCGATCTCGGATCTTGATCTTCTAATGTCAATCTTACGTCTTCGACATAAATGCATTCGTAGCTAAGATATTTTTAATTTATTATGTATCATTTATTCCGAATGATTTGAATTAATTTCTCTACAAGTTACATAAGTCGTGCGAGGACATCAACCTCACATTTAATGTTTTTCAAAAAAGGCTGTAAAATGGAATAAAGGGTAACTTTTTACAATTCCAAGACGTGCCTAGAATTTCAAACATTTTATCCCTAATATGACGTATGCGTGGTCAAAACTATTTTACGTGCCCATAAAACACACAATCATTTTCCAAAACCGCCATTTATCACTTTAAAACCTATGAAACTTTCATTTAAAACTTCATTTGAAATCCTTCAAACTCATATACATCCTTACAAATGACACCTTAAAAGCAACCAAAAAAAGTGATCCCGGAGGAACCCCAAATCTTTCATGATCACTCTATTTCTTTATAGATACCACTATTACAGAAGCCCTAGAGATTCTCGGTATATTCAAGAGATATGGGTGGAAGGACTTCCTTGACTACGAGCCACGAATGTATGTGGATGAACATGTCTTATAGTTCTATCACTCCCTTCACCATGACTTTCAAAGGAACTCCCTCATTGCTGACGTATCTGTAGAATCTCAAGAAGAGTCAGAGACCTATTTTATTGATATCGACATTGATGTTGTGAGGATTTCCGTCGGATCTTCCATATTCCCCACTCGGTGATGTTCTCTTCACATAACTAGATCCAACCTATGTTGAGAACATAATGAAGATGATGATTGAAAGCACTTCCACGACGCCCACGCTCAAAAGAAGCTCTTTTCTCCCAAAGCGCAAGCCAATGATAAACATCATCTATAGATGTTTCTTGGGTTTATTGGGATCGTTTGATCAAGTCTCCCAACAGTAACAACAATTGCTAGCTGCCCTGATGTCAGATGTGCAAATCAACTAGAATGTTTTGTTGACAACCTGCTAGCTAACCAGAAGGTTTTCAGGAGAGGAAACTGGATCAAGATAGTAAGACAGGTTTTTTCCATCCTACTAGAAGCCCTAAGAACAGAGAATGTTCTTTGAACCCCTACACCTTAGCCCCCCCTCCCCAAACCGACATGATGTTTTAGTCGGATGATCAAGCCCAAGCCTTTATGGGACTAAAGGTGATCCGCATATTAAAGAGGATTATCATTCAAGAAGGCCCCAGGGAGGAGAGAATTGTAAGGCCCCCTCCTGCAGGAAAAAGGAAGAAGGTGGCAGAGAATGAGACGACTCCAGAGGAGTCATAAGATGAGGGAACCCTAGAATAGTTACCACTGAAGAGGAGGAGTCATAAGATGAGGGAACCCTAGAATAGTTGCTGAGATGGCTCAAAAAATGCTTTTTGATAAGCCGGAGCTAGAGCCAAAGCAAAGCCCCAGTCCAAGCCCTAGCCTTAGATATAGCCAAGCCCTCTCCTCCATCCAATCCCTCTTTCCCACACCTACAAACTCCCCACCCTATATACCTGAACCACCACTTTCACCCCTAAAACTGAACCAGCCTCACCAATATCCACTCTCTCTCAGGCTGAAGCCTCTTAGCATCAGCTTGAAACTTTCCCTACTTCTATCCCATTAGCCCCATACCTTATTTCACCTACCCACTCTGCTGAATCCTCTGAGCGATTCATAGAGATAATCCCTGAAACCCATCTTGCCTCTCGCATGACCGCTCTCAAGACTTCTTTCAACCAGAGAGCTCATGCCTACCTTATATCAACCTTCCTCATTCTAAATAGCATACCCCAAACGTTGGATCAGGCTGCTAGGCTACATACATTTCTCCAGATGAAGACGACTATTTTTATCAGTTGGCTGATCTCATCAGTTTTGAATCTTGGGAGAAATACATAAGGGAAGAACCTGAACTGAAAGATGCCTATGGAATCCTAGCATCTTGACAACGATCAGGATTTTTGAGTCCATTATCCAGAAAATCATTGATGATGCCACTGCTGACGATGTCTAGGCTGATAGGAAGCTGAGGTAGAGAAGAGCCTAGAGTAAGCTGAAGAAGCTACGATTGAGAAAAGCTTGGAACAGGCTGAAGAAGCATAAGTGGAGAAAAGCCTGAAGCAGGCTTTGGATGTAGAACAAACTAGGAGCTGTTGTGCAAGAAGAAGTTGCAGCATGCCCCAGTGGGATGTCTGAGAGACCTGATGAGGACCAGACAGGTTCGTCAGCCTTTACCTTCCAAGAAGAGGTTCCGAATGCTGCCCTTTCATCTAACTACTTTTATGGCGAAGTGGTTCTCTTTTCAGGTCACCATTCCACAACACATAAGTATCCCTAGACTCTAAACGAAGTTAAGCTGCTGGAAATGATGGCCCAGTTGGAAGCTGATTTAAAGAAAGCAGTCTCTTACAAGGAACTGGTGTGGTAGTAGGAGCACATATTTAACTCCCAAGTGGAAGCAGCTAATCAAGCCTATACCACGCTGGTCAAGACCTATAAGGAAAATGAGAAGAATGAGGCTGACCTTCGAAAAGGCTGAAGCCTGAAGATCGAAGACTGAAGACTCAGTGATGAAGGACGAGTAGGATTCGATATATGACTAAGTGTCACATCGTGAGCGGTCGTCTTTGCGGAAGTCAGTGGATACCGATGGTCAAAGTTGGGTACCGTGTCAAAGTTGACTGCTAGGAGTCAAAGCTGATGTCCAGAAGTCAAAGATGCCTATCGATAGTCAAGCTAACTATCAGCTTCTACCTCTAACTGAAGCATCATATCGATTCGAGTTTCAAATCTAACAAAAGACGAGTCCGGTGGCGACGAAATGAGATGTTGTCTCGATAGTCAAGCTAATGTCCAAGTCAAAGTTGCTTATCGATAGTCAAGTTGACTATCAACAGATGTACTTAATCAAGCATCATCTCGACTTATGAGTTCAAAGTCGACAAAGATGAAGTCCGGACTATTGACGAAGGAGATGCACCTCGATCGCCCAACTCAAGTCAATCTTGACAAAACACGAGTCAACCGGTCAAGAAACATGGAAGGATTTAAGCGCGGGTTTTTGCTCTCAACGTGTTGTAGCGTATCTGAGTAAGATCATGACATGTCATACCATATTTTCGAGTTGCAGAGCTACAATATACAATGACACAACCTCTATCAGAAGACGTACGCGGATTCCCAACGAAGTATTTGAATGATTGTTAATCCAACTGCACTATTCTTATTCATCTCTCTATATATTGTGCAGAATCTAACATCTGAAGGTTATCAAGCATCAGATAACTAAAATCTCAAGTATTTAAGCTCAACACTCAAAGCTAATCAAACAACGATTTCGAAGAAATAATTATACATTGTATCAGCAAGACTCAAGAGCTTAAATATAATTATCAGCTCGAGACTTCAACATACACTTTCTTACGTCTAGGATATCACTTTGTATATGTTAAGGCTAGACATCCTGAGTTTATCCTATGTGATAAATCAGATTCCTAGTTGGAAAACCACTCTTTTAAACCCCCCCAAAAGTTAAGTAACAGTTTGGACAAGTAAGAAACGAAGTGTTAGTTCCTGAAAGCTTGGTTTCTAGACCGTAAGCTAGCACTACTAGAAAATCGGTATAGACTACGCGTAATATGTGTAGTCTATGTGCGTTCGGTGTAGAGAAAAGTGGTGTAGAGAAAACTAGCGCGGCAGATACACCACGCTTTTTATGCGTAGTCTATACCCACCATAGACTACACTTTTCTCACATAGACTACGCCACGCCGTAGTCTATACCCAACTGCACTCACAAAATTTCGCACATACACTACACTTTCTCGAGCGTAGTCTATACCCACTATAGACTACACTTTCGCCCATAGACCACGCTTTTACTGCGTAGTCTATACCCCACAGAACTACAAAATTTCGCACATACACTACGCTTTTCGAGCGTAGTCTATACCCACCATAGACTACACTTTCGCACATAAACTATGCTTTTACGCGTAGTCTATACCCCATGACACACAAAATTTCATACACACTACACTTTCTCGGCGTAGTCTATATATATTAACTACGGTTTTGAGTTTATTTACTACGGTTTTAATGCCAAATTTACTACGCTTTTCTATTACAACCGTAGTCGATTTAATAACAACTACGGTTTTTCAATTTCAACCGTAGTTAATTTCTTTATTTAAACACAATACAATTAATAATGCACAAACAAATGAGATTAAAATATATTTGCGATCACGTTCAAAATCACTATTCAAAAATATACAACTGTTTTCATTATAGCTACAAAATCACTATACAAAATATACAACTGCTTTTATTACAACTACAAAATCACTATACAAAATACTATGCACATCACATAACAAAACAATAAGACCGTATCCCCATATCACGAAGACAAAATAATTCAAAGATCAATAACTTACAACTAAAACATCACAAGACTATATGTGAAGAAGCATGAAATTTGCCCATTCAACGCGAACTTCATCAATGTCCTCTTAAGAGTAAGACCGATTTTGAAACTATTAACAATTCAAAAATAGAATATTAGCACTCTTGTATGAAAAAAATGATTATATTAAAGAAATGAAATGTTTATCTTCACTACAAGAAAAAAGGGCATAGACTACGCATAAAATATAGTTGTGCATTATTTAACTAACACAGAATATAGTTGTGCATTATTTAACTAACACAGAATATTGTGCATTATTTAACTAACACAGAATATAGTTGTGCATTATTTAACTAACACAGAATATAGTTGTGCATTATTTAACTAACACAGAATATAGTTGCTCGCTCTGTTTCTGGAAACTCATTTTCTGACAAGATCTCTTACACATAATGATACTTGTTATTCTCTACTTCCAATGAAAGTGGATACAAAAAGAAAGAGGGGCTTACATCCGTCAATGTAGCATGTGCTGAATCTCCTGCATCATCTTTCTGTGAGGTAAAAACAAGGTTATCAGCACCAGCAAAGAAAAGAATAGAGGAAGAGTACTAATCAAAATGCACCGAGCATACCTTGGTTGCTGGAATGGAATATTTTCGAAAGCAACCCATGGGCTAACTTTGCTCGCATAAAGAGGGATGTATCAACCAATGAGCATTGGAAGTGGCACTAATTAATATACACACACACGACTAACTAACTCTCTCTCTCAACAATAACTCGTGGTGTAGTAAAATAAACTAACAAGTTCTAAATACAGAGACTGATAATGACCACCAACACATGATAACATGCACTCCAACAATCCTTTCAATTCTTGCAAAACCAATTATATGCCACAGAAAACATTTTTTATTCAGCACATTGCAAAACCAATTATATGCCACAGAAAACCTGTAGGTATCACATGAAACGTGAAAAACAAGCCAAATACTCAAAATATTATATGCATCAAGTTTCCAGTCTTTTACCTTTTGCAAGGATGAAAAGTCATATGGCAAAATGTTGTAGATGCTATCTTGTAAGTGGGTCCACAACACTTTCATCCTCAAGATAAGAGAAAACATCCGAAATGCCAAAGTTTGAATTTCATGATTATACAGAAAAAGGCAATGAAGCTATTAAGTTGGTTGTCACTCATACATTAGCAATAAAATTTGGTTTTATCTCTAGTTGTTCATTGAGACTGTTTCAGTTAATGTATTTTGATGGAGCATGAAAAACTTAAACCATAAAGATGTGCTTGGATGTTTCTTTAGAAAATGAAGTGATGGATAATGGATTTCGTGATTAGGACCAGCCTCCTTACTTTTCACTTTATTGTGATTGGTCTTGTTAGTGTTATTTAGTGTGGATATGGAACTTTTTCACCCTAGATGTTAGAGCTTTTCAAGTGAATTTGTAGTTGTTAGTGGATACAATAGGGTGTCAAATCATCTTTGCATTGCAATATACAACTAATACCTTGGGAAAATGAGAGTACAAAGTCTATCGGGCATAAAACAAACATATTTTTGTATCCGGAAAGAAGGAAATAAGTCGAGGAACCCAAACTTCGACTACATGTTAAACTACTAATTATGCCAACCATGAAAATTGTTTATTTTGCACTCATTGAAACCGACATAGGTAAGAAAATTGATGACTAAATAAAAACTAACACTATACGAATAGTAGCAGAAGAAACAACAGACACTTAATGGCAGCATTGGTTCTATTTACCATCACAATATCCTGTCTTCAGCATACACTACTATAATGAAGAACGGAATGAATTTACTGAAAATTGGCATCACAAAAGAAAGAAAGAGCAAATAAAGAAAGAACAGAAACGTCCTCGCATCCTGGCATCCACCCTCCCCTCACTTAAAAAGCATAGGAGATATTTCTGTAGGAAGCAGGTCATTCAAACTTAACATGTTACTGAATGTATTAAATTCTCAAGAGAAGATTAAAATGCACTCATACTCATTATTATTCTAAACCCAGTCTCCCTTTTAGATGCATCAATAAAGGAAATTCAATAGACAATCACAGAGATGTTTCAAGTTAAAAGTTTCTTTGGAGAACTAAACAAAGTCAATCATTTTGTTACTCCCTACCAGCAGAAGATCCTAGCACAGTGGGTTTATTGCCAGCATCAGAAGATACTTTTACAGCAAATTGAAGGAACTCTACTTTAATCCATATTTGAGAGGACAATAATTAATCCCACTTCATCCTTGTTAAACTATCATTACCTTTCTAGAAATAGATTCACAAGAAAATTTTGTCGCAAACAAGTGGACTGTACCTTAAGTCCGTAGAGTTCAAGCAAGCATTTTGACTGCAGGTCCTCGCCTACTACTGCAGCAATTGCTTTTTCATAGAAGGAGAAACAAACATATTTTACGAGCAAATCTTTGAAAGAAATAAAGAAAACAAGATGTATACAGAATAAGCAGCTTTTTAGCACGGTGCATATGCATGTCGACCAACTAAATCGTAAATAAAGAAAAAATGAAGAAAGTAAGAAAGAAAAAATGAAACATAGAAGCAGCTAACGATAGCCAAATTAAGGCAAGATCAATATAACCCAAAGGAAACAAATAACCTCTGGAAAAATCAAGCCAACAAGATAAAATTTCGCCATGGCAGTGTTTTTATCAGGAAATCTATGATCAGTGTTTGAACAGGGAATCTTCTATCATACCCGTGGCAATCAGACAATAAGAGATATGACTATAAACATTATGGAAATTGATGTGTGAATGGAATATTTTTTCTTTAAGATAGTTACCTTCAAGTTCGGTTAACCGATGCTTAATTTGGCTCTGAAACATGTTCTCCTTTACAACTGACAGTTTAGAGGCAAACAAGCTGATCTCCACAGACATAGATAAACATGAACCTGTTGCCTGACATAGATAGAGTCAAGATAAGAAAGATCATGGTAACACATAATGCCTTACATCCAAAAAGCAGGCTTTCGTCCGCTGTAGGCAAGTTTCCAGAACTTCATCTTTTCTCTTTCTTCCATTCAAATGAGCATATATATTTGATATATATGTTCATTTGAATCCTTCTCGTTTTTCTTTATTGTGAAATGGACTTTACGTAATAATCTCAATCTAAAAACTTTAGTGCAAGAACTCGATCGAATTTTCATAAATTTTGCACTCAATCTAAACACCTGCCTGAATTTATTCATATCTTAAATTTACCAAAATCACCGATCAAATGCAACATCGAGCCCAACAATTAATTTTAGAAAAGCCCCTGCTAACAAGAACAAAAACGACAGATTCCTTTAGCCCCAAAAACAATAATTCAAATGCACATTATGAAATGTCAAAATTGTCAACAAATGTTCACAAGATATATAATTCCATCTCTACAATATCTAACAGATTTCTGTATATGGAAAACGCAACTATTTCGGTAGCAGATGAGATCATCATTCTAAGAATTAATTTATATATACAAAAAAAACATTACTCATATGCAGAAATAAAGAGAGAGGAGGGGGGAGAGAAATCAAACAACAGAAAAAACCTAATTATCTAGAAATCGAAATCACCCATGTCGCCCATGGCATCACCATAGCCATCATCATAGGCCGCCGATTCGCCAATATCCGATGCCATCTCTCCCACCAACAATCCTCCCAACAATCCCGCTCCCAATCCCAGCCCTAATCCACCGCCCATCCCCATCTTATTCTTCTTCGGCTTCTGAGGTTGCGCGTAAGCGGGATACCCCGCTGGAGCGTACCCGTACCCCGCCGGCGGAGCCGCCTGGAATCCTTGCCCATGCCCACTCGTAGTCGGATAACCCCCGTATCCGTACCCCGCCGCGGCCATAGGCGGCCCCGGCGGATATGCCGCTCCGGGATGCTGAGCCGGCGGGTAAGCATACTGCGGCGGAGGATACGCCGTGACCGGCTCATCGGCGCGCTTGGGTTCCGGCTGGTGTCCCATCTTTTCTCTTTCTTCCATTAGTAAAGCACATACATGGGGAAATTTTGAGCATGGGAGGGCGGGAGTGAAGTTTTTTCCAAGTTCGAAATAAATGTGGATTCCTGTAAATTCAGGTTTTACTTATAATATAAATACAAATAAAGTCCAGATATGAGAGATATTGAATTGTTGATGAAAATGGTTAAGCGATATGTTAATAAACCACACGTCATGAGTTCGAATCTTATGTCTGTTTTTTTTTTAAAATTTATGACATAGACTACGCTTTTTATTAAAACACGCACATAGACTGCTTTTTATGCGTAGTCTATACCCACTATAGACTACGCAGACATAGACTACGCTTTTGTTAGCGTAGTCATATTCAAAAAAAGCACATAGACCACGCTGATAAAAAGCGTAGTTCATACTATAGACTACGCTTTCACGGCGTAGTCATAAAATGCAGAGAAAAGTGATATTTGTAGTAGTGTAGAGGTTAAGTCGATTGCGTCTGAAAGCGCTTAGTGGTTCCTAAGACCGCAAGCGTATGAGAGAACGCCAATTTAGACGTGACACTATAAAGTTACCTCGGTGTCAGGTTTTTTCTTGTATTCGTAAACAAGACTAATCCTAAGTTAGTGGATTGACTGAGCAATCAGTCTGTGGACGTAGGAGTTGATCTCTCCGAATCACGTAAAATTCAACGTGTTATTTACTTTCACCGCTTTAAAATTACATGTTATTGAATTGTCATTATCGACCTGATGAGTAAAACATTGTTTTGAAACCTTTATCGATTATTTTTGATCTCAAAGATATAAACCGAAACCGACTAATCGATATTTGACTAAGTGTCTAAAACACGAGTCTCGGTTTTCGAGACAAAATCCAAGAACCACTATATTCCACACGTGCATCGATTATCGGTATAAGCGACTTGCTATCTTAGCGATCGATGGGTTTGCTAAATATATCACTCAAGATCAAGACATTCCTATCTAAACCGACCAGCGATGCGACATCGATTTGGGCTGCTGCCATTTCGACTAGTTGCATGCGCAACCACTCGGTCTTGTCTCTAAAAGTTTTGATTTTGCTAACCGTGTATCCTCCATATACCAAGATGTATCCCATGGGACCCATCACTCACATATATCTATTACTTGATTTTAATATATACTTTCTTAAATCTAGAGTATTCTTCTTATATATCTTAAGCTAGATATCTTGAGTTTGACATTTGTGTCGACTTAAATACATAGTTGGGAACCCTCTACTAAACCCCTAAAACGTTGAGTAAAGTTTGGGCAAGTAGCAACAAAGTGTTAGTTCTTTGAAAGTTTGGTCATCTAGCACCCATAAGTTGGAGGTTAAGTCGACCGCGTCCTAAAAGTAGTTAGTGATTTCTTAGCACCGAAAGCATATCTCGTTAATTAGGTGGGATATTGTAAGGTGACCTTAGTATCTGGTTTACTCTTGCACCTTTAAACAATATCGAATCTAAGTTAGTAGATTGGTGAGCAATCGTTTCGGGACGTATGAGTTGATCTCTCGAACCACATAAAAATCAACGTGTTATTTACTTTAGTATTGCTTTAAGTCTACATGTTATTGATCATCATCGACATCAAAGACCTTACATAGTTTGAAACTCTCTGTCGATCCGATTGATATTGAAGAGATATAAACCGAAAATTATCTAATCAATATTTGACTAAGTATTTTAAACTGACTTTAAGTTTTAAGTAAGACAAATACACTAACCGCCATATTCTGCAAGCACATAAGTTATCAATCCAATTGATCAGCTATCTAAGCAGGTAGTAGGTTTGCTAACTGATAACACTCAGTATAAGACATCACTTATTGGGCCGACCGGCGATCGCCATCGATCGGGTATCGATTACGACCATCTACACTGTAGCTAGTCGATCCTCGTCCAAAATAAAAAGTTTAAAATTTACATAATTTGTGTATTCTCCCATTTCCATACACCAATACGTACCCAACAAGATCCATCAGGCTGACCGATCCAAGAGATTGTGTTATCTGTGTGATTCTTCATCTGAATTGACTTAATCATGGTTAATAGGATTATAGATTGATTGTGTGATATTTTATTATATTATTACATTCCATATGATCATTCTTTTACTTTGATATTTTTCCAGATCTATTTTACTTTGCTCTTATTATTTATTTTATCATATTTTATCAAATCTATCTACCCTTTATTTTGTTGGATAATTGTGAAGCGTTTAAGTCTAATACTCGTTGTGTTTTCACTTTTTTCAATCCTTGTGGATATGATACTGCAACATTAATCACTACAATGACCTTTGCTTAGCTATGGTATTTTATTGCTAGGATTTTAGTGATGAGAGATAGAGAGAGAAGATAGAATGAAAAAGATGAGGGTAAATTGGAATTTGTTTTTTTTTTTTAAATTAAGAATTTCAAAATGACGACGTTTTGATATTTATTCTTTTACACATCACGCAGAATGTCCAGCTAAGCTTCAATTTCTCTTTCAAATTTTAAAATTCATGTAATACATCAAAATTATATCAAAGTTTATAGATTTTGAGGCAATTAACCCTAATTAATTCAAGTACGCAGTTGTTAACAAACCACTACACTAAAATATCTATCTACAAATCACTACACTAAAATATCTATCTAGCTAGGAATAGCAATGAATCGAGAACTCATTCAAAAAAGTCTTCTAAATTCAAATTTGTTTAGGATTATGTATTCATTCCTCAACTTAGCTAGAATTTTAAAAATTACTTTATTATCCGTATTCATTCCAAACCTATACGATAATGCATGTTAATTATCCATTTGAACCTATATTAAAATAATAAAAACATTCAAATAATCAAATATGAACTATCATTATATTTGGGTATATAGTCTATTAAAAATTCAAACTCTATAAAGTAAACATTTATAATGATTAATAGAAATAATAGAATTTTTTTTAATTGAAAAGTAAGAAAGATAAATGTATTAATAAATTAGAAAATCAGTCAATCCCACTATCCTACATCAACGTTAATACCTTCATCATAACATCAAATAAATCGAGGAAAAACCCGGTCGGGGCCAATCGATCTCAATGAAAATCGCCATCTTCACGAGCTCGGACACCATACCGAATGCGAATCATATCAAACTAGAGTCGATAAAATTGGCTCGGCCCGATGGCCGGCCGGCACCAAATTGAGGTCGGGTTGGGCTCAGTAAAATAGTGGCCGAAAAAATCGGGCCTAAAAGCCATCCACATGGCAAGACAGACTCATCGGCTTTGGGGCTAAAAAGCCCACCACACATTTAAAGTTTTAATATTTTATATTAGTAGTAAATACTCCTCCGTCCCACCCAAGACTTTCCTTTCTTTCTAAGCGGTTATTTAGGAGAATGGTATAAAGCGAATAAAGTGATAAAAAGTAGGTAGGTCCCACAATTTTGAAGAGATAATTATTTCCTAAAAGGAAGCGTGCATCTTGGGTTGGACAAATTCAAAAGGAAAGCGAGCCATCTTGGGTGGGACGGAGGGAGTACTAAATAATAAATAGTAAATATAGAAAATGAAATGAATGACTATTAAAAACTCCTTCTTTCGTCCATCTCTCTCTCTATTACATTTCTTTAAGGTCGATGTTTGATGATATTTGTAACTTTAAGTTTATCTTATTTACGTTGAAATTGATATTAGACTTGTTAGTAGATTTTATTTATTTTATTTATTTTGGAATTGATGTTAGTAGACGTAATTTATCTTATTTACTTTGAAATTGATGCTAGTAGATTTAATTTATTTATTGTTATCATATTTTTTTAAAATTAAAAATAATATCTTATTAAATTAAATATTGGACGGGTTTGGCCGGTGGCCCGGTAGCCATTTCGATGGGGTGGGTTGGGCTACCACATTTTCACCGATAGCATTTGGGCGGGCCAGCCAACCCAACCCGGTAAAACCACAAGTTCGTCGGGTAATAAGGCCGCCACCGACCCATCCCTTTTGCCACTCTATATCAAACACATCATACCTCCGCGGCGGCGAGTTCATCTCGAAGTGACGACGATCCCGATCCCACGGCTGCGTCCTTACGTAGTCCCTTAGCGGGATCCTCGCGAAATCCTCTTCGGGTTGGGAATATCCCTTGCGGCACGATCACCGTGAACTTCTCCTAGTGTGGTGCGTCATTTGAGCGGGACGGTAGCTCTCCTGATCGACGGCACGCACCCCAAGTGGAGCCTCGACTATCACTACAAGAAAATGTTCCAATAGTGACATAATTTTTTAAGAATTGTGACATCTATAGATGTAGTTAAATAAATTTGTGACATCTTATGGATGAGTAACTATTATGTGTCACAAAAAATATGTCACAAAATTTAGTGAAATTTAAAAGTGTAGCTATTTTTGTGACACATGAAAGTGTAATTATTTTTATGATATGTGAAGGTATAGCTATTTTTGTGACATGTCAAAGTGTAACTATTTTTATGACATATCAAATGTAACTAATTTTTCGACATGTAAACAAGAATCATCTTTTTAAGTGTAAATTTGTTCGCCAATTTTTCAAGAGGTAATCGATTTCAACCAAAACTCTACTATAAACAATGTCACATAGAAACTAAAGTATCGATTTTATTAAACCCATTATAGTAACATTTATATTTAATATTTGTTATTCCAACAAGAAAGGAGTAGAAGTTAATGCAAGTTATTTAAGTATTGCCGAAAAACATAACAAAAGAAAAACTCATAACAAAGAAAATCTTCTCTAGACCCAACATACAATGGTGTCATCAAAATTATACATTTTGTCTCATTTTGTACTCTATTTCAATTCATGATTCTATTCTTCAAGTCGGAAGCTTTGTATTTGCATTTTCGTCTCCTATAAAAACAACATAAATATTGATATTGATTAACAAAGAAGCATCATAACTAATCGAGTTTAATTAGCTAAGTTATTGATCGTATCGTAAATTATTATTACCTTAAAACAATTCCTCCACCAAGAGAATGTCAAGCGAGCGAGGGTAATTTCGGGTTTCGGCTAAAACCTTGTTGAGAAACGTTTTCTGCACACAATATGGAATAGCAACCTCTCAAATTACCAATCTTCCAAACTAAAAGGTGTAAATATATGGCTCAATGTGCCCTAAAGCTCATATATACCTCAAAAATCACCAACTCTTTATCAGAACCAATGGATTAAGCCTCTTCTGATCCTGCTGTGAACAATTCACATCTAATCAAAGCTTCAAAACCGTGAAAGAAATAAACGAGAGCTCACAGCTAAAACTGAATTCACATCTAATCAGTCAACTCTTTATGTTCTGTTTCTTAGAAGATATTGTCATAGAACTGATTAAATTTAATGTATAGAAGAATTTTCCATTCGAAGAAAGTTGTAGGAAGAAGCTGCCAACATGGAGACAAACTGCCTGTGTTAAAAGTTTATTTATGCCCTTATGTGAAGATGCAGGTTCATATAGTATCCTCTCCAACTACAGAGGGATTATGAAATTCAAACATCTTTATTTCATTTATTGAGAATCAAGATCATATAAATCAAAAGGCTTACCCAGCATGTCTACAACACAACACTTGAAACTTTTTTACATCCTTCCCACTACGCACGTGAGCAAAACGATGTAATTGTGTTTTAAAGATTCTAGTATGCAATCGTAACCATGTCATTTGGTCAATCTTGTTCAAGGATTCTTGTTCTTGGTTTTTTTTTTTCTTTTTTATTCTATAGAGCATTCACGCCTTGTGGAAGGATTCTAGTTCTTGGTTTTTTTTGATTCTATTTTATTCTATAGAGCGATCACGACCTTGTGGACTGATTCTAGTTATGTGCTTTATTTTTGTTAATCGATTCGACTTTGATTTGTAGCTCAAATCAAGACTTTATCGAAAGCAAGTACTCATGGCAACCCCAGCTCAACGCTGATCCAAGATATAGGGAGAAGACTATACTTGTGCGCTAATGAGTAATATTATGAATGATTAGGCGGGTAAGAGGAAAAAAATGTGCGACAGGGAATTTATTTTGAAGATGGTCAAATTTAAAATCCGAGTAATTTGTTTCTAGCATTCACTCATAGTTGCACAAAATGTAATTCTAACCTCGAAAGGTTTATCAATGCCTCGTATGATAGGCTCCTAGCCAAAGATAAGGAATCGAGTGACATTATCGAGATCGTCCCGGAAAGACAGGGTTGACAAATGACAGAGTATTTCAAATACGTAAAAATGCTTATGCCACTCATATGTCAATATGATATCTACAAACTCCACAACCAAACCCGAATGTCCCGAGCAAGTACATCCGCACCATAGATCTTAGCAAGATAAAGCTAGCAACCGCCTCAAAGATTATTAAGTTTATGAAAAGCAACATGCTACACATTGGTCGAGGGAGGGAGTTAGGCACATAATAAAGTATAATGCGATTACTCTAAAAAATAAATTACTATTAGATTATAACAAGAAAAACAAGAATACCTTTGTTGCACCAAGTATCATCCATGACTTCCTAACCAATCCCAACTTAGTTAAGGTATTCTCACACGCGTGCAAGAGCTGCGCAGATCAAGAGTTACCGATTGTAAGCTTTATGTTTTCTACCAATAACCTAGTTTCATTGGACTTTCGGATACATACGAATGACTAAGAACCTCGTAGATATTCAATCTTGATACCGAGGATTAGCGAGTAAGCGGTCTTGATTGCAAGTTTAACTCTCCAACAATATGCAACCCGTGGTCGAGTGAAGATCATAGTTCCTGTGAATCTGCCTCCTAATGAGTTTTCTATAGGCAAAACCGCCTATCAACAAGCCACCTTTCTCCGCATGTAGTAGTAGTAGTTGAGCACTAAATTTCAACGTTCAACCAAAATGTGAATACAGATTTACAATCATCATTTCCTCCAAAACCGGTCGATATCGGAGAATACATAATATGATAAATGAAGGTTATACTTCAATTAAATCGTAGAATATTTTCAATAAATCGAGTAATACAATGTACCAAATTAGGCGTAAGATCTTGGGGTGAGCAAAATCGAACCGGATCGGCTTCGAACCGGATCGAACCGAAATGGGCGGTTTGGTTCGGTTTTGAACGATAATCTGGTTCGTTCGGTTTCAATTTTCAAACCCGAAATTAATTCGGTTCGGATTCGGTTTGGTTAAAAAATCCGTTTTAAATCGAACCGCCTAATTAATTATTATTATTATATATATATTTTTTTTTATATATATATATATATATATATATGTTATTTATATTATTAATATTTAAATTGGTTAATATTATATATATTTATATATATATAATTATATTTATATATTATATTATATATATTATAATATTGATATTAATTTTAATTTTAATTTTAATTGGTTAAAATTGAATCGAATCCGAACCAAACCGAATATTTCGGTTCGGTTTGATTCGTTTTCACATAATTCGGTTCGGTTCGGTTTGGTTTTTTAAAAATTCGGTTTTAGGTTTTCGGGTTCGGTTGGTTTTGAACCGCCCAATGCTCACCCCTATAAGATACCGACTTCAAAGTCGATCAAATTGTTCGCATGGTACTGCCTCGCATTCGGATAAGCCTTCTCATTGCGCAGACTCACCGTACACACCTCGAATGCCTTGAAAATATTTAACCAAAATCAAAACCATATGCACTCTCCTAGAGCAAAGCGATGACCAATTCATGGTGGTACAACTCACGAAGCACCAAGTACATCATCTACTTTATGCAATAACATTGTGTACCACAAGCCTCAAGTTTGCACTTCACATGCATAGAATTTCAGAGGAAGGAGCAAAACCTGATACGCAACGTGGAGACGAGATCCTTTGGCAGCCAAATTCGATAATTGAGCAGAGTTCAAAGGCCCTGAGACAATCAACGATTCAAACAACGCATAAAGGGAAATAAATCAATCGAAATCAATAGAAATTATATCCTCAAATATAGAAAACAAAACTACAATCGAGCAACAAACGAGACATACGCGGAGTTGACGGAGAGTCTCGGAATTGAACTCATATGGAATCTCGCATGAGCTTCGCACTGATTGCTTGGGTTTTATCATTG
This sequence comes from Salvia rosmarinus, assembly GCA_036937905.1. NCBI lineage: Eukaryota > Viridiplantae > Streptophyta > Magnoliopsida > Lamiales > Lamiaceae > Salvia > Salvia rosmarinus. The sequence continues at coordinate 88,669,318 of CM072816.1, read as the reverse complement.
CTACTTTTGCCACTACTCATGGCGTGAAAATGGAAATTGCATCGTCGTTTAATAGGTTCAAGGGTGAAGAAAGGATTACGGCTAGACTTAAAGTTTTGGGTTTCAGCATTAAGGGGGGGTGATTGGAACGTCGATATGTAATACAATAGAGAACGGTTTTAATTGCAATTTAAAGCACGAAACTGAAATACAATAGTAAATAAATAGACTAATTAATTACAGTTCTCCTGATGCACTTTCAACTGCCATATAGAACAATGTTCGGGTGTTCGCAATATATTTGTATAAATATAATTTCGAATTTTATAAATGTATACAATGTCAATTTTATTGTATATGGCACCATCTTATGTCATTTAACATAGGTTAATGAATTATTAAATTATGAGAGACAACAAAAAAAATATTGCGACATGTTTAAATGTAGTAAGGTTTAATTACATGGATAAATGTTACAAATTTTACTACATTTTCAAGTGTAACAAAATTTACATATATTTTTATGTGTAACAAAAATATATTGATGCATGTATTGGTGTAATTAAATTTTGCCACATCTAAAGATGTCATAAATTTTGTAACACTTTTCTTGGTGTCACTAAAAATATGTAACTACTAGATATTTTTTTTGTAGTGCATGCATCTTGGGGCTGGCGACCTCGTAGTCGCTGGGGCAGATGCAGTAGCGGCTGCACCGCATCATGTCGCAGTAGGACATGTTGCGTGGGAGGTAGCGGTGGACCTGGACGTCCGGGTCCGAGTTGTTCTCCCAGTGCTCTAGGAGGATTGGCCGGATCGGGCCGTGGATGCCGTCTGTTGGGACATCATGTCCCCATTCATACTTAGGAAAGAAACGAAAAATTAGGAAGAAAAGAACAACAATCTAAACACAAGAATTTAACGTGAAAACTCCAAACTTGAGAAAAAACCACGACCCACAGAGGAAAAATCCACTATATGATAAATTTCTACAATCACACAGTATACCTCTCCTTCTCGACCCCCCTACATTATTACAAGTCTTTGACAAACTCTCACCCTTCTATTAAGATTCTCACAAGAGAAATTAAGAAAGGAATTTAAACTAGAATTTAATCACAAGACTATAATATAGTGATTGGTGCACTTATAACAAAGAACTTGATGCTCCTTATATAACACTAAGGAGCCCCCCACTTTGCTTACAAAATCAATGTGGGACAAACTCTTTTATTTTAATACTAGAAGTTCCAACAATCTTCACCTTGTTAAAATAAAAGAATACTTCATCGTTTTCACCAACACCATGATTCTTAACCCGAAGAACCATCATCCTCAAAAAGAGAATAAATCTACTCCACCATATGAGTAGAACACTTAGAATCAACCATTCTAAGAATTTCCTTGGGCACATGTCGAAACTTGTCGACAAAATTATGGTGCAACTTCTAGCTTTTGGCCATCCTAGAAGTTCTTGACCATCGACATAACTTTCACCACTCACCTTACATCCATGCGAACTAATGCACATGCGGTCTAACTAACATCATCACATCCTCGTTCATGGCGGTTGGACATGCCATAGGATGTTCATCTCTTCAAAATGATCCTCTATCACAATGTTAGCTTCATGGTGGAGCTAGTTGCGGATCCACTCCACCTTGATCACTCCACCTAAACAGCTTAACTCAGATGCACGGCTCTTCCGCTTCCAACAAAAACACCTTTGGGTTCTTCTTCATCCCTTGCTAAAGCCACCATTGCCAAATTTTTCGTTGAATTTAGCACTTTACTCATTGACCTTCTCTCCTGAAAGAAGTTTTCCGTGACTTCAAGAAAATCAACGATTTCTTCTCATACATCGAGATTGGTTTCATGTGCTCATAGGAATGAAGAAGAGACAAGATGAGCCTTAACGCTTTGTCCTCATCTTCAATTTTCACTCCAATTGCTTCTAGTTCGAGATAACACCATTAAGAGTACTCAAATGATCTAAAATTTCGCACCTTCATCCACCCATGGTATGAAATTGTTCCTTTAGGTACAACCGATTTGAGATGCCCTTTGCTTGGTATAGAGCTTTCACTTTTCCCACTCCTCGCACTCAAAATCCCATGTACATTTGCAAGAACATTCTTGGCAAAACATAGACGAATTGTACTTGCCGCTCTCAGATCCAGATCCTCCCAATCTTCATCACTGATACCAAAACTTTTGTTTGTATCTTCAGTTGAACCCGACCTACCTTTTAAAGCCTTGTGCACACCATATTGTATCAACACATCCTTGACTTGTACTTGCCACAAGCCAAAATTGATTCTTCCATCAAATTTCTCCACGTCAAACTTCATTGAACTTGAAGCCCTTGACATAAGTTTCTCCACCTCCTAAATGAATAGTCGCCTCACAAGAGACACCCAGACTTTTCTCAAGAAATCCTTTCTGATGTGGAAGATCAGACAACACTGCAATCACAGAGCATACTAGAAATATCAAGAGACCTAGACCAAGCTCTGATACCACTGTTGGGACATCATCATGTCCCCATTCATACTTAGGAAAGAAACGAAAAATTAGGAAGAAAAGAACAACAGTCTAAACACAAGAATTTAACGTGGAAAACTCCAAAACCTGAGAAAAAACCACGACCCACAGAGGAAAAATCCACTATATGATAAATTTATACAATCACATAGTATACCTCTCCCTCTCGACCCTCTACACTATTACAAGTCTTTGACAAACTCTCACTCTTCTATCAAGATTCTCACAAGAGAAATTAAGAAAGGAATTTAAACTAAAATTTAATCACAAGACTATAATGTAGTGATTGGTGCACTTATAACAAAGAAGTTGATGCTCCTTATATAACACTAAGGAGCCCCCCACTTTGCTTACAAAATCAATGTGGGACAAGCTCTTTTATTTTAACACTAGAAATTCCAACACCGCCTGCGTAGAACACCAGCACGGGTCGACGGGACGGGGGCGACCTGCCCAGAAGCCTCTCGTGGTGCCCGTCGGGAGGTGGATCTCTGGGATGGAGACGTCGGGGACTCGGGGTTGAATTTCTCGGAGGTGTTGGCGTTGCATAGGGCCCGGATCGCGTTCTGGTGCAGGTTTGGAATCGCGAATGATATCTCGGGCCCCTGTGATCAATTACATCGCAACTGTTTAAATATTATTTCGATGGAGTAGAATGTTAGTAATACCAGCTCATTTTCAACTATAAAAAAATGGCGAAGTTTGGAAACTTTTTTATAGGAACCCAAATAAGAAAGATGATATCTAATTAGTGACAATTGAGAAAAACCGTTTTAGACACAATTTCTTAGTTAAACACCTCTATCAAACGAAAAGCTTAATTTCATGTAAATACGGTTTTACTTCCTAGATATACTAATTCATAGATTGAAAAATATAAACAATCACATACACTCGAGTTGGATTCATATCTAAGCAATAGTAAAAAATTTATGAAATTAGACCGAGTCTAGGGATGTTCCGAATATGTTATATAATTAGGTAAAACAAAGAATTAATCCGGCTAAAATCAATCAATCCAACCTAATAGCGCAAACTAAACAAGTGCATTTTTGTTCACGTGACATATAAAACGTTATGCTTATGAATGATATGTCCAAGAAGCTAGAAGAAAAGCCCCTTATTATCTGTTATGTTTTGATGTTATACGTCGTTCCATTTATAGCATAATATATATCGAATATGTTACTAATACAAACATTATTATGTAAATTTTTTCCAATACTTCTAGCACCTTTGTCCCCAAAAAGGGGAAGTTCTCCCCCTGAAGTAGAGTATATATTCTCCTTTTGGGAGACGAAAATGGGAAGTAGAGTATACGTAAAGTTATTTAGCTAGTGTGCTACTCGCGGCGAATTTGGGAAATTATATACAAATTGATAGGTGGAAAAAATAGAGTTTTGATTTGCTGAATTTGCGTGGGATGAATGAAAAGTAAGCTCAAAATCAACGAGTCATATTATATTTAATTTCGACTTTGTTTGGTTAAGTTTGAGATTGAGATTATGGTTCTTGGTGATCCACACACATGTCACCGTAGATTTATCATTCATGATTAGGTGATATCTTTTGATATCCAGTTGATCTTAATAGTAGTTATTATATATTGGAGTAAGTTGAGCATTGTCATTTCCTATTAATGGAGCATAATGCATTTGCACTTTTCCTGACACAAGACAGTAGGGATAGTAAATAGTTTGGTTTTGGTTAACCAAATCCAATTTATCCGAAAAATGTGAAACTGAATCGAACTGTTTTAGATTTTGATTAACTAAAACCGATCGTTTATTATGACTCAATTTTCTCGTTAATCGAAAAATCAAAATAAAAATAGTTAATAATAAAATAATTAAATAATAATTAAAAACTAAAATTTATTAAAAGTAATAAAATTAATATAATTATAATTATTATTATTATAATTAAAACTGAGGTTCTAAGATTTTATTTGTTAATTAACTAATACGTAAAATAATAGTTATAAATAAAAATTGTTTTCGATACTGCAATATTCGTTATCGAAAAAATTCAACTCTAAGACAAATATACGTAATCGATAATCGAACTTTCGAATTTTGATTAATCAAAACCAACGGTTTCGGTTCGGCTACCGAACACCATTTAGTCTTAGACAATCCTACAAGATGGTCCACTCCCCTAAAGACTTTGGCGGATGGCCTACCCCTTCAATTTGGGCCTTTCATTCATATGCCCATTGATCTTCTTCATCTAGGCCTTAACACGTGTCAACCATGGAGTGCGGCGGTTTCTCGCCCGTGCTGTTGCAAATAAGAAAAGACTTCACTTCCAATTACTTTCGCAATTTTACAATTTTCTCAAACTTTTCTCCTTGCATACCAGCAAAACCCTTCTGACGATTGCCGTTGTTTCTCCGATGACTTTCTTACATCTTACTAGTGTTTTCAGATATTCCCACTCTTCCTTTTCAGATTATATATATATTTTTAAATAAACATATTTTATCCTAATTATTTAATTAAAATATTAATTATTTATTATATAAAATATATAAATATATAAAATAATAGTTTGGTTCGGTTCGATTCGATCGAACCTAAAACGTAAAACCGAAACCGAACCGAAACCGATTTAGTTAAAATTTTGACCAACCAGAAAATCGATTTCAAATCGAACTAAACCGACCAAACCGATCGGTTCGGTCGGTTTTTCTGATTCGATTTGATCCATGCACACCCCTATATCTCTCAATGTTGAAACATATAAACTTGATAAGCAAGAGTTTATAACTACCACTATGCACCATAAAAGTTTGATTATTTGAAAGAACAAGTTAGGCCTTAGCCATCTCCATCCTTGATTCCTTTCACATTCAGTGCCTAGTGTTGATGATAGACCCATACTGTAGAACCACCTACCATGATATTCTAGAAAAACATGTAGATGCGGTTTATGTTTCCGATTTGCCTTACTTAGCTAATCTGAGCAGTGGAACTCAGAATTGCAAAAACTTGCAGGCAAAATATTTTCTCTTGACCTCGATTCAACCACTCTCCTCATAGCTATTTTGAGGTAGATCGTTAGAGATTTAGGAAGACAGAGAGAGAGATGGGTTTCGTAAGGTTTGGGAGAAGATAGAGACTACTTTATTGTAAGGTAGATAAAATTTTGGGCTTAAGGTTGCAAATTGAAGGAAAGTAGATCGAAATGATAATTTTGGTATTATGTAATATTTTAGTCATAATTTTTAATTCATCTTATACTACAATTAATCAATCTTATCACAAAACTAAATAATCCAAAATCAAACCCTACTATATTTTATCAATCTTATCTATCACATGCACCAAACGAAACATCACCTACAAATTTTGTATGAAATTACAATGAGGTGGTTTCTTATTCGAAGTCTCGATATGCTAATATTGATATTTTTCTTCAAAGTCAAATGATATTTTTCTTCAATGTAAATGATACTTTCTAGTTAAAGGGTAAAAGAATAAATATTACTTTTCTTCAATGTAAATGACATTTTTCTTAAAAATAAACGATACTTTTATCCGTCCGCACCGTAGTCAGTCAATCATGTTGAAAGAAAAAGTTTTAAATTTGTCTAATTGGTGTGTCCCCCTCCTCCCCCATACACCTGTACGTAACCAGCGAGACCTATCAACTGGTATAATTGTTGGTAGTTCACAAGAGCAACTAATTCCTAAGTGGTCGCTGTTTTAAAACAGATCCATAAAATCATATATTTTTGCATACTGCTGCATTTTTGTTGTGATGGAAACTAATTATAGCAGGTCGACTTCCCTTCCCACTTTTGTGGTAGACAATTATGAGATTCTAAAATTCAGACTCAAAAGCTACATCACTATCACATGTGGGAGGTCATCACTAATGGCTCAATCATTATATGAGAGAAGATCATGAAAGTAAGACCGAACCCGACAAGGATCCTTCCTACGACTTCAAGCCAAAGGATCGAGCGATCTTTGCCTTAGAAGAACACAAACAAGACGAGCTCGACAACCCGATGAAAAATAACAGCCTCCTAACTCTCTCATGGGAAGTTGATGAAATGTGAGACAATCAATGAGATGTGGTGTAACAACCACAACCTAAAGTACGGATTAGCGTGGATCACATTAATGACGGGATTAACAATATGAACATTAACTAATTATGGAATTGAGGGCATATGATAGACAAACTCTCAAGACTTCATATCATTTAACACGACAAACATAACTTACATATGAAACTCGAATCACTCATACCTTTATCAAAAGGTTCAACTACTTTGAAGGGAATGAGGTACAAACTCAAAACATAACTTAAGGTACTTTGCGGTGAAAACATGTGGATTACACATATGACGATGTGTATCCAAGGTTTAACTATCAATGACAAAAGACTTGATTGCTCAACACCGCCCATCCCATCCATCACCAACCGCACATTTAAAAACAAACATGCGGTCGAGTACAAATAATGCACCCAGTGGACTCATCACAAAACATTTTCTTTAAATCACATCGCCTATAAGTAAGACACGCGGTTTTAATTGAAATGCCTCAGGCTCACTAAAACGCTTTCATTTCTCAAAACATCGCCGCCGAGCATTTTCTTTTGTATGATCCATATCATTCACATAATCGTTCATAATCGATCTCACGCCGTAAGTAGGCCTCCTTCTATCGACGCCGTGACCGTCAAGATGTTGCTAACGGCTCACAATCACATAGTCGTGATTCTCAGATCCGACTAGATCCACGACCGCCGATGATGTTACTAACGGCTCACGGTCACACAATGGTGTACACGCTAACCCCAGCTGAATTCTCGATCCGACTAGATCCGATATCGATTTTCTCATCACGGGAGCTACCTAACGATCAAGTCACCATTAACCAACAAATTATATACTTTCATAGTTGGCTCGCCCAACAACATGATAGATCCATACACAAAACATAAACACTTTGGGTGTAATCACATCATTTCTCAACTCAAGCATCAGAATAAATACTTTTCAAGAAATCATCGAATAAAAGGGTTTTGAGTAAAGCCCACCGGTACGAAGCTTTTCAAATAAGCCCTTTCTAACGCCAACGATCACGACGCCATCCAACCTTTACGTAAGGAATTAATTTAGTACGTAGGTCACGTTGACAGAGACTAACATCGCCTCATAACGTTTCACGATCAAATAAGTGCTAACGCGGACTTATTTTAACGCTTCCTAATCGATTGATGTCGATTATAAATTTTCTTGATTAATAAGGAATATTCTACCTTTTTAGTACATAACGACGCTTTAACGTACTTACGTAACGAAGTTACATCATATTAAACGACACGTCACATAGATCACGACATCGAACACGTGCCCTTCGACCTTGGTCAACGTTTTGGTCAACTATTTTGACCGAGTCAACAAAAGTCGATAATTTTGACTTTGGTAAACAAAAGTCAACATTTTGACTTTTCAATTATTTATGAAATTTTGTTATTTTATGTGCAATTTTGTTCTAAAAATTCTATAAAATCATACTATGTCTAAAACATTATTTTAGATCATATTGTGTAATTATACTTGATAAAATAAATTTATATCATTAATACTCATAAGGTATGATTTTCATCATTACATTTAACCAACTAAACATTTTTCAAAATTCCAATAAATTCACATAATACTTAATCACCCTTAATTATCCTTATTATAACATAATTGTTATTTATTATGAACTATTGAATTTAATTTACCTAAGTCATATTCAAATTTTCGACTTAGTCCAAATAATTTTATAAATTTCAATAAATTCACACAACCATATATTATGAATCTACATCATCAATATGATATGATAACACTTAAATATGGATCATATCTCAATATCATATCATATATTATAATTTTCGAATTTCATGAACTTAGGTACTAAAGTTTTCCAAAATTCTACATAAATTCATATAAGCTTTATTTAATACCCTAGATTATTATTTCATGCTTAAATCAACAATTATAAATCAAAATCATCAACATATCCTACCCTCAAGTTTTCATCCTTTCTTAAAATTAATAACATGTATAACTTTGTAATATAATCATAGTACATGCTTAATAATATCATATAAACATGATTTCTAAACATCTTAGCACATGGTTTATAATTTTCAAAATATCATAAATGAACTAAGCACATAACTTAAAATTTAACTGATTTAAACTTGAAAATTCTAGCATGTATACTGGCTAGGATTAATTCTAACCTTTAATCGGTGTTGATTTTGATCGGCAACGTTTTTCTATCTAAGATTTGGGAAAGAATTTGATGAACACTCTCTATTTCTCTCAGCTTTTTCGGTAATTCAAGAAGCAAAACGAGAGAATTTTGATCTTATTACCATATAAATAGACCTTACCACTTGTACATAAAATATCTAGTTACAACACATAATTACACTTTAATATTTTTCAACCTTTTCGGCTAATACATATAGTGAACAACAACTTGTAATCTTATCACATATGGTCCACTGGACACTTAAGAACATCTTATGAATCAATCTACACCACTTGCACATAATTTCGTCCAACTTGGTGTATTAGGATAGATTTTATTTTCCTAATATATTTTAATATAATGCCTTATTATATAATCAAAGTGTATCACCTTTATCACCGACGAAATTCAAGAAAATGTTTTCTTTTTCTTTCTTGATTGTAATCGTCCAGTACACTATGTGATAAAATATATCACTTTCAACCAAGTTGCACAATTCTTCTATATTCCTAGATTATTTTCGATCATTATCAATAGAGCAAGACAATTTATATCTTATCATCTCTTAGTATGTCATCTTATCTATTAATTAATACATGTCATTTTCATTGCCTACTATTTTCATAATTGAAGAAAATTTACACTTGAACAATACATATGTAGCATCGGCTACTTTAATATTAAGGGAATGAATTTTTATTTTGTCTCATACTAATGTTCATGAACTAATATGTCATTATCAAAGTGTAAGCCAATGATAATACCTTAGGAAAACTCAACTTTGAAAAGTCAAAATATACACATGATATTTTCAACATGTTCACACCATTTTTTCCAAACTTTCGGCCCTTTCTAACCAATTGGGCATCCCACTTGTATATATATCATGATACACCTTATCTAATACCTTAAAATATCTCACTATCTTAATTATAGCTTATCATTATCAAAAAGGTAGAAACTTTTTCATTTTACACATTATATTCATAATTTTCGGTACTTCTATCAAATAAATGCTACACATTTTATTTTTCTCCAATTAATAGCTATGTGATATAATATATGTCTTAGATAATAAATTAAATCATAGGAAAAATATTTAGAATAATTCTATGTCACATTCTTAATTTTCAAATTTAATTTCGAAAATAGCCCACTTTGATCAATAATTGATCCTTAATTTTCTAGCATTATTTCAAATGATAAATAATGCTATTATGACATAAAATAATTATAGGAATTCATATTTTATAATTCCTTGATCGATTAAAGTTATTAAGGTCAGATCAAAATACCGACGTTTAATCGCCTCAATACGATAAAGATCGAATTGCCTCTAAATTACTTATTATAAAATCATACTTACTTTATTCACTTCTTTGCTAAGAAGGAATTGAAATTCGAAGCCACACATCAAAATGACGAGAACTTATCACCGAACTTAATCGACGTTAGAACAATATTCTCAAGGAATATCGAAACTATATTCGTAATTCACTACTTACTAGTAAATATCACATAGAACTCATCATATTATGCTTAGTCAAAATCGAGCGTTGACTGATTAAGATTTTAATTAGCGAACTTAAAACCCTGATTATGATTTATGTTATCGTAATTATGCATTAAAACTGCGGGATATTACATGTGGGATATGCTCGAGAGCTTCTGTGCTGGCTCTGGCTCTGAGGAGATCAAGGAGAACAAGCTTACGATAGCTTGTCAGAAGATTGATAACTACAAGTAGAAGAATGGAGAATCCATTGACGACATGGAACTCGATTCACCACAATCATCAATGAGATCTCGCCTCGAGAAAGGACAAGTACACGCAATGAGATCAATATTAAATTCCTTTGGGCACTCTCCGCCACCGATTGAAAGTATACATAGTAGCCTTTTAGAATAAAGCTGGATTTAATGAGATGACAACTGACAAACTCTTCACAGTATTGAAAGATGACTAGTATGATATCAGGCATACAGAAGAGTCATCAAAGGCTGACGCATCTGAAGAATAAGCTCAAGTCAACATGAGCAAATGCGCTGCCCTAAAAGCTGACAAGAGTAAGAAAGCCAAGAAGACGATAAAGAACAAGGCTGAGTGCAACAACGACCTATTATATGATTATGGCTGAAAGATTAGGGAAGATGGAAGCCCGATTAAAAAGGTACAACAAGTACCGTAAGGAAAGAAGCGGATGCGACAAGAGTCGTAAATAAAGAACTCACGAGAATCGGTTTGACGAAAAGCCTAACCGACCTGAGTATAAAGACGATGGGTGCTTCAATTATGACAAGAAATGGCATTTCGCATAATAACCGCCTGAGCTAAGCCATTGTGGAGAAAAGCTCTCCGAGCCAAGCGCGATAGAAAACTGAATGAACGCAAGACAATGGTTGCTGAGAAGGCCGATACATCAAGTTCATCACAGCTCTTCCAACAACTCCTACAAAGATTGTCGATGAAAGCCAGTTGCTGATGGTTAGAGATAAGCAACACGAGGACAACATGGTGGAATCGACAATGGCCTCGACGAACCCGAGGTAACTTCGCCTCTATTGAAAATCTCTCCAAATAATCAGTATTATCTGAGCAGGTGTCTAACCTCGAACACACCTCACTCAAATGGGACGAGATGAAGCAGATCATGGCTAATTACAGGACAATCGTGAAGATGTACGAATAAGCAATGATTGAGAATTGCAAACTTAGAGAGAAGCTTCACCGAGAAAATTCAACAACAATCGCCCTTCAAAACCGAGACGAAGTTCATCACGAAATGGACAAGTCAAACAAGAACATGTCGACCAAACCGCATTGTAAAGGATCCGAAAGTTGAGCGGTCTCAAGAAGCATAATGAATAGTTAAGTTGAGAACTAAACTAATCGAGATCACCAAGTTCAAAGACACTTCAAGAGAGTGAGGCTTCCCAAGCTAAGATCAACACTCTAGACAGAGAAAAAAAGAAACTGGAATCCATACAATAAGTTCATAGGTATATGTTAATCAGAATTAGATTAAAATATGATCCAAGTTCAAAGATTAATGGTGCATCCATCAGTGGCATCAAAACTGTGTTCGTGAAGTCAACTGAGAAGATGAAAACTCCAGTGACTGAACAAAATGATATAAGGCAAGTTGTGACAAACTAGGGCCTAAGTATAAACTACTTAGAAGACTTGATCATATCAAATAGCCCCAGGTTACTCAGCTGAGACACTCTCGGTGCAAGCCTACTCAACAGATGAAGCATGTGCTTATAATATCTCCCGCCGTGAAGTATACTCCAAAGATACGCCCACTATCCTAGACATCCTTCTTACAGTAAAGATTCTTTTGTACCTCCATAGTACACACATGCACCATGACACCACAAGCACAAATCCAACCACCTACTTAATCAGCATAGAAGTCCAAGGCCTATCAGAAGAAGCCGATGATAGTTTATATTGATTTCTAGGGAAGAAAGATCAGGCTTGACAACAGCGTCAGAATCATTAGACAGATCTGGATTCCCAAAGGAACCACTAATGTGCAAGGATCCACTTCATACTGGTCGTGCTGATCAGTCAGATGGAAAAAAAGAACCTTCCAGTTCAGAAGCATATATGGTACTTGGACAGCGGATGTTCAAGACATATAACTGGCTGCAAGGAATATTTATCTGACTATGTGGAGAAGGTATATGCGAAAATCGCTTTTGATACTGAGTGAATCAAAATCCATAAAATTAGTTTAAGAATGGGTCAGTTTGAGACCTGATTTTGGATTCTATTTTAAAGCCTATGGGGAAGAAACTTTTCAAGTGATAATAGCTAGGAGTAGGTTTTTACCTTTTCCTTTAATTTGGTATTTAATTGAATTTTTTCATTTAAGTGTGTTGCAGCTTTTGTGTGATTTATATTGATATGTTAATGTATTAATTCGATAACATGAAAAAGTTAGTATTTTTAATTTTAAATTTGATATTTTCACATTTAAAAGTTTGTAAGTGTAGCAAATATAATTGAAAAAACAAAATACATTAACCGCCGCCTTCGTAACGTGGATATTAAATAGGTTCAAATGTAATAAAGCTCATTTAAAACATTCCTTGTCCTAAAGGAAGCCCATATAGCACATTAGAATAACTTATTCTTCGACTATACACATTATGTGAAGTCCGCTCGCTCCTTCCGGCTTGTACTGTGAGGTAGGTTCTTGTTCGATTGGTACTTACTTTCATTATATTATTTCTATAATGATCGGGTTATTAGTAATGACCATGCGGCAGTGTTTTGCAGTTAGGTAGCTTTTGAGTTTGAACTTCCAGATCTTGTAATTATCTACTAAAAAGATGGGGAGAGAAGTAGACATGTTGTAGTTAGTTTCCATCACACCAACATATACAGCAGAATGCAAAATAAAAATAAAAATATAATTTTAAGTATCTGTTCTGAAACAACGACTACTGAGGGAGTTAGTTGTTCTTGTGAACAACCTGCTCAGATACCAATTGATGGGTCACTCGGGGTACATACTAGTGTATAGAATGGATACACCAGTTAGGAAAATTTTAATTTTTTTCGGGAGACAAGACTGATTGGTTGTTGATAGCAACCGTTGTGTAATCGGTAGTCCAAGATCGAGTCAAGACACCGATCGCCTGTATAAGGAATGTCTCAGAATGAGTGATATCGCTAGCAAACCTACTAACAATTTAAGACAACAAGTCGGTTGGACGATAATCGATATACGCATTTTAATGTGGTAGTTATTGATTTGTCTTACGTAAAACCGATTCGTGTTTTAACACTTAGTCAAATATCGATTAGTCGGCCATTATATCTCTTCAAGATCGAGTCGATCATCGCGATGGTTTCTAAAATAATATTGTGATGCTGTCTGTTGATGATGGATAGTTCAATAACATGTAATCTAAAGCAGTGCTGAAAGTAAATGACACGTTAAGTTTTACATGGTTCAGATAGATCAACTCCTAAATCCACGGACTGATTACTCAATCAATCCACTAACTTGGGATTAGTCTTGTTTACTGCTACACGAGAAAACCTAGACAATGAGGTAATTTAATAGTGTCCCACTTAACTTGGTGTTCCTTCTATGCTTGTTGGTGCTAGAACCACTAACCGCTTTCACGATGCAAATGACTTAACCTCTAGCTTACGGTGCTAGAAACTAAGCTTTTAGAACTAACACTGCTGTTTACTCGCCCAAACTCTTACTTCAATTTACGGGGTTTAGTAGAGTGGTTTTCCAACTAGGATCCGAGTTATCACATAAGATAAACTTAGGAAGTCTCAGCTTAAGATAAGGTGGTAAATATCCTGACGTAAGGAAATGTATGTCAAGTCACGAATGATAAGTATATTTGAGCTCGAGTCTTGGCCGATACAATGAATCATTTCTTCTTCAAATTGTTGTTTGATTGGTGTTTAGCTTTGAGCTCAATACTTGAGAATTCAAATGTGCAACATTTCAAGAACCTTCAAAGGTCGGGTTCGCATATATAGAGAGGAATAAGAATAGTGCCGTTAGAGGACAATCATTCAAATCCTTCTATTTGTCTTCTTATTTTTTTCCCGTTGAGAATCCTCCTACTTCTTCTGACAAAGGTTGCATCATCGTACACTGAAGCTCTGCAACTCTGAAATATGGTATGGCATGTTAGGATCTTCTGCAGATACACTGCAATACATGGCGAATCAAACACTCAAGACTAAAATCCTTCCGTGTTTCTTCAGTTGAGTAGACTCAATGTTTTGTCAACATTGACTTCAGGTTGGACCAGTTGAGGTTGCATGTAATGTTCCCAAATCCCAAGCACGATTTAGCAGGACTAATACTTGGAATAATAATCAGGAAGCTTTAACCAATATATATACAAGAACTCATATGTTCGAAGTATTCAACTAATCAACATCATAAGATAAATTAATTCTATTGCAGCGAAAACGTGTGAATACACATATGACGATGTGTATTCAAGGTTTCTAAATATATTGTATTCAAACTGGTTCCACCGCTCCGACACATCTCCATTCATCATCGCTCAACTCGCACATTTAAAACAACATGCGGTCGAGTACAAGATTGCACTCAGTGGCTCATGCCAAAATAATTTATCACATTTGAATTATCGCCTATCACAAGAATACACGAGGTTTTAATTCAAAATACCGTGCTTACTAAATATTTTCTTTCATTTTCCATAAAGATTCGCTCACAGACATTTTCCTCAGATGTATGATCCATATCCATCACAATAATTCATTCCACAATTCCTCTGCTACTGAGAGTGAGGTCTCCTCTCACAGACGCCGTGACCGCCGAGCACCCTTTCAAAGACACAAATACAAAATAATCGGTGCACAAAATCCAGCCATCTCAAAGACAGATACTAATTCTCCATCATCCTTGGGGTACTTCCAAGAATACGATATGCATCAACAATCATGAATCGATACATACATAAAACATAAACATTTTGGGCGTGTAATTAAATAAATCACTCATAAATATTTGCTTGCAATAAAGCATCATAAATAAATCATTTGGTAAATTCTACCGCTTGAGTATAGTAAAGCCCACCTTTACTTTTGAACTTCGAATTTCGACACGCTGTGTCTTCCTCCGGTTGCGTGTGAGCCTTCACGTCCCACCTTTACGCAAAAATTTACGCTTAACACGCTGACACGCCGAGATTTTCAAAGTTCATTCAACTTTGATAAATAGAATAATAATCAAGTTCTAATAAACTTTATACGCCGTTTCTACGCCGTATTTCAATAAAATAATTCTCGTATCTCGAGAGAGACGAATATGATCTACGCCTCATTTTAACCTTTAGGTTAAATAATTAACGATAATAACGTTATTCAATAAAATGATTTCAATTATGAAATCTTTTCTCACAATTGAGATATTCGATAAAAGTAATACGCTTTTCAGATAGCGTATTTAACTAACGATTTCAGACGTTAATTTCGAAAGTCAACCCTTTGACTTTTCTTTATAAATTTTAATAAAATACATTTTTAATGTATAAATCAATATAAATCGATTTTCAATCGATTTTTTCAATACTCCATTTTTCACGCAAATCGATAAACTTGATTAATATTTTCTTTCAATATTAATCTTTAATACTTTAAGCATTATTTATGCTTTAACGTTATTTAATATAACGCTTCATCGTAAACATAATATTCTATGTTTAATAATTCTCAAAATTTCAATTATGTCTAATATAATTTTAGACATATAATAAATTATTATACTTGATTAAAAAAGGAATTAAAATTCCTTAATTCCAATATATAGCTCACTATTATATCACAAATTTTCCAAACTTGTTCCAAAATTCTTCTAAATTCATATAGTGTATTATTTTACACTATGATCATTAATATGTATAATATCACTATAGAAAAATTTGGAACACACCTATAATAACCATATAGGCTCACGGTTTTTTTGTCCAAAAATAATCCAATAATTTCTCAAAAATTCATATAATTACACAAGGCTCCAATATAAATATTTAACATAATTATAGCCTAAGGTTTAATGTAATCAAACTATACACCAAGAAATAATTAATTGTAGCTCACGGCTACTTAGGGTGTATCAAACCAAACAATTTTTATAAAATCCTATAAAATTATACTATGCTTATATACTATCATATAGCACTAATACATCATAATATCATGTAATAACACATTACAAACCATTAATCCTATAGCTCTAGGTTTCGCACTTTGAAAATATTTAGCTATATATGTCCAAAAATTCTAATAAATTCCTACAACACCTAATCAATACCCTAGATCAATAATATGCTATTATATCAAGCATATAAAAATTATACACCATAGTTCAAGGCCCTAACATTTTCGGCTATTTGGTAACATTAAACAAACAATTTCCAAAAATTCCTAAATTAATATCATGCACTCCTACAACAATATAGATCAACAATCCAACATCAAAATAATCCTAGCAAATTTCGAACATCACAAAAATATTTAAATAAATTTGCTTAGCTTAGGAAATAAATCATCTATGCACATATTAACATATGTAACACAATTTCTAAGCTTATAACATGCTAGCATGATTTATTGCACAATTTATACCTGCTAGAAATAATATTTTGAACCGATGGATTATTGAAAAAGTTATATTTTATCGAAGCTTGATCGATATCTAACCTCGTTATCGGAGTCGATCGGTTGTAGGATAATCCAAACTCAAACTATTGGGGATGAAGGAAGAAGAAAAAGTTTGGTTTCCTTTGAGAGGTGCTCTCGGCAGAAAGGAAAAAAAAGAAAGGGAATGAATTGTGTTGTGTGTTTCAAGACTTATGTAAGTAGGCAAATAAAAGAAATGAAATGTATATACACTTAATACTCCCTCTCGGTTATATCATCAGACAAGGAGCAAGATTTTATTTTTTTTATATGGTCAAATGCATAGGTCATGCATCACAAATATCTCTTACAACATATTTACTTCTTGCATAGCTTTATTAAAGATTTTTTGGGAATAAACAATATAATTTTGTCACATACACACCTATTGCCGCCAACTCTCACGCATGGAAGAAATTTTCAGATTTTGGTGTTGTAACTCTCAAGTGTATTAGATACACTCTTTCCCAAAATAGCAATCAAGTGTAAATAAGAATCAAGATCCAATTTTGTGTACAAAATGTCAAAATAATCGGCTCTTATAAAACCAAATGCTAGGTATTTTTCATTTACACATTTTACTTGGTAAGTATGTATTAATACTATACTTAAGAAATATCACAAATTGGATGATCAAAAATAAAATAATCCTATGTTAATCCACATAGCAAACTCACGACAATTTCAACAAATAAATGCCCAAATATTGATTTTCATACTATAAGTAGATATATAGTATAATATATATATCCTAGATGATAATTTATATCATAGGAAAATTTATTGGAATCAATCCATAGGTAGAAAACTCTAATTCTCGATTTAGGGTTTTCGAGAATTAATATATGTTCAAATATTATTCCAAAATTTTCTAGCATTATTTCAATGCTAAATAATATTCTAATTACATAAAATAATCATAGGAATTTAAATATCATAATTCCTTGATCGTTAGACTTGATTCTCAAGTCATCTCAAAACGTTAACGCTTGAAACGCCTCAAAACGTTAAATATCGACTCATCTCAAAATGGTCGTAATAAAGTCTTAATCACTTTATTAAATCATTCCAATAATAATGGAATTAAATTCTAAGCTTAAAACTTAGAAAAGATTACGAGATTTCAATTATCGATACGTAATCGACGTTGAAATTATACTGTTAAAATACGTCACATATTCGTATTTCTAAATTCACATTCATTTGTGAATAAATCATAGGAATTTATTCTTCCAACAATAATCGAAATCATTAATCGATATTTTAATAATCAAATTATCATAATAATACTCTAATTTACGAAATTAATATCGTAATTAGGCGTTTAAATAATCGGGGTATTACATTGCATCTCCTTATTATCAGCAGTCTGGACTCCGTGTTTTGTCAGTTTAGAACTCATGAGTCAGTATGATGCTTCAGTCAGACGTAAAAATTGATAGTCAGCTTTGACTCTCAAAAGGCAACTTTGATTCCTGGATATCAGCTTTGACTCTTGGCAGTCAGCTTTAACTTCTGGTACCCAGCTTTGACTGTCGGTACCCAGCTTTGACTTTCACAAAGATAGTCAGTTGTCTGCTATGACACTTAGTCATATCTCGACTCATACACGTCCTTCAAAGGTTGAGTCTTCAGACTTTGATCTTCAAGCTTCGATCTTCCGACGCCGCCTCGGTGTCGACTTCACTCAAGAGCTCGATCTTCAAGATTGCTTGTACTTTTACCTTCGCATACGAGTTGGTCTTTATCATTGTTCGCCTTCAAGGGCGATCCTTCGCCCGCCGTTAGATACCGACATCGATACTCCTATCGCATGACTAACTCCTACTGAATTCCTTCAATGTCGGGTCTATCTAAGTCGGTAGTTCCGCTCAAACCCAGTAACATAAACACCTAAATCGCAAACAAGTCAATAACATAAGTTACTTCAACAAAACAATCATCGAGGTTTTAGGATCTAATCAAAACATACAGTTAAGATAGATTAATTCATGACACTCAGAAATTTCCCAATATTTTCGATACTTATGAATTTTTCCAACATCAATAGTGTCAAAATATTCATGACGATGTAACCAATGTCACCGGCAACACCAAAGACGTGTACACAATCAAAATCAAGTACCGCATTGACAAAGGAAATATGTATGGAATGAGAGATATTAAGGAAGATACATAGAGATGCTAGAGAATTTTGTATAAATACCACCTAAGTCGAAATCAAAGCATCAATTCAAAAAACACGGGGAAGATCTTATTCATACATATCCTATCCAGCCAAGCACTCTTATATCACCACTAGGTTAGTATACGGTGGAGATCAACCATCCCACTACTATACTCATGCATACAATTTTTAAATGTTTTAGAATAAATGAGAACTTCGATCAATAACTCGATAGAGTATTTAATAAAGTAGAGCATACAAAATATTTTATTGGATAAACATGTGCAGAGTTAAGAAACTCAGAGTATGTATAACTCATTTTGTATTTTTATAAAGTAAACTCACCTCAGTAGGACAAGCCTATATAATTAATGTGGGATACTCAACCAAAGAAAAGTAATGTCTTGTCCTTGGTCATCTGAGCCTACAAATAATCTAATTTTAATAGGCCTCGAAATACTAACGTTATCTCATAATAAAGTAAGGTTACTAAATCCCAATTCACTACACCTATGTTTTCAAAACCTAATTAGAATCTTGAAAATTATTTTCTCGGCTTAGAACACCAATATTACCCTTTCTTGATTTTTTTTTTTTAAAATTGAGTTCGGTTATGATAACCGATTTAATCATAAATATCATTCTTGCAAAGGCATAATATAAAACTTTATATTATTCTAAATAACTATTTTCATGCACTAACCACATAACATGTAATTCATACTTAAGCTATGGACATAATAAGAGTTAATATATTAAAATATTAATCCTTATATTGTAAAGATAAAAAGTATCCATTAGGATAAAAAAAGAATGAGGTGCAAATACACCCTTAAACTTTTTCGCAAAAGGCAAATACACCCGTATCGTTATGTTTCGTGCAATTTCATCCATAACGTGTTTAAAATCGTGTAAGATCCTGATGACTGACAGAGGGTTTAACTCCGTTCAAAAGATCAGGTGCAACTATACCCTTAAAAGTTTTTACAAAAAGCAAATACAGCCTTATCGTTATGTTTAGTGCAATTCATCCCTAACGTATTTAAAATCTTGCAAATCATCCTGGTGATTGAAGGACCTTTTAACTCCTAAATTTTGATTTTTTAGTTCTTCTTTTTCAACAGACCCATGGATTCTAGATGCATCATGGTCTCTCATTCACCAAAACATGCACCAAAATCATCACGCTCCTCATCTTCGTTATCTGCATTTCTCTACTCCTCCACATCCCCAATCACACAAGGAACCCCTCCACCATCTCATTAGTGACGCATGCTCACACACTCTCTACCCTTCCCTCTGATGTTCTATCCTCTCCACCCTCTACAACTCCATAGACCTCCTCGAATTCGTCATCGATCAAACCATCAATCGCGTTGAGGTAGCAAGAACTAGCCTAGCCAATTACTTCATCGGTCAGGAATTGAACTCTCCGGAGAGAAACATCGTCCGAGATTACGCTAAGCTGCTCGATCAGAAGCTCTACGAGCTCAAATCCTCCATGGCCGAGCTTGTCTCTCTCTTTTCTTTCCCGCCTCAATTGTATGAAAAATATCAAAAGTAATGTAACATAGTTACAATTCCAGTCAATCATCACAACAATTTGTTAGATTTTAGATATGTTTGGATGAAATTTCACTAAACATGACGATAATGGTGTATTTGTACCTGATCTTTTTAACGGAGTTAAACCCCCTATCAATCACCAGAGTGATTTGCACAATTTTAAATACGTTAGGGATGAAATATCACTAAACATAATGATAATGGTGTATTTACTTTTTACGAAAACGTTGAAGGGTGTATTTTGCACCTTATCCCATAAAAATGATCATTTTTGTGTTAAAGTATTTTCTTACCCTTATTATATGTTTCGCATAGAAGATCAAGCCAACTGCAGCTCATCCGACCGCAGTTGCATCACCAACCAGATCAGCCATGGTGATCATCATCAGACTTTTAAGGATATTTGGTCGATGTGTAACCATAAATTCTTCTTCTGTTCCAACGATAGAGTGGAGAATTACGGTTATTTTAATGAAAATCCACAAAATTATTGTAGTTGGAATAAGTTATATGTGGAGTTCTTCCATTCAAAAATGCTCGTTTGAAATTTAAGAGTGATAGCTATTGAATTCGTGAATTAACAACTTAGTTCAAGAAATTAGGAATTATCACTCATGAATTTGTCAATTAACATTTGAATTCAAGAATTCAAAAGTCATAGCTCTTGAATTGGTGAATTAACACCTTAATTCAAGAATTCGAGTGATATCACTTTTGCATTCGTGAATTAACATATTAATTCACAAATTAAAGAGCTACAACTCTTGTTTCTTAAACTAACATTCAATTCTTGAAATTCATAAATTGGACTATAGAACTTGAATGGTAAGGATAAACCGTAAGAATGGATAAATTTTATCTTATTTTTATCTAAATGGCCATTTTTATCTATACTATAAGAGAATCGATATTTATTAGCTTATCTCATCATAATAATATATAATATGCAATTTCATAAATCCACTACAAAAAAATGTCTAGTAGTTACATATTTTTAGTGACACCAAGAGAAGTGTTACAAAATTTATGACATCTTTAGAGGTGGCAAAATTTAATTACACCAATACATGCAACAATATATTTTTGTTACAAATAAAAATGTATGTAAATTTTGTTACACTTGAAAATGTAGTCAAATTTGTCACATCTATCCATGTAATTAAACCTTATTGCATTTAAACATGTCACAACAAATTTTTTGTTACATATAGGAATATAACTAAATTTTACTATAACTCAAGAGTTTCAAATTTTACTATATATATATTCAATTATCCGATTTTGGTATTCCAAATCGAGACCTTTTTTTAGACTTAATATTTTCAAAATAACAGAGATAATTTATTCCAATATAATAGATAATTAATTTGTTAAATATAACAGACATCAAGGTCAAACAAAAAATATTGAAAGATAAAGAAAAAAGAGAGAGAAAAAGTTCAAATATGAGAAACTAGGAACTACAAAAAATAGTTACACTTTCACATGTCACAAAAAAGAGTTACACGTTCATATGTAACAAAAATAGCTACACTTATAAATTTCACTAAATTTTGTGATATACTTTTTTTTTTACATGCATAATAGTTACCCATCCACAAGATGTCACAAATTTATTTAGTGACATCCATAGGTGTCATAATTCTTCAAAAATCATGTCACTATTGGAACATTTTGTTGTAGTGATCGTTAGTTTTTTATTAGTTGACTACTTAATATTTCTAAAATATTAATATCAAACAAGCCTAATATTACATTTAATCTATAAATCAAATACATACTTTATAATTTGTTATTTCTCCGTATATATGTTTACTTGACATAGTTGAATTTATTATGCTATTTAATCTCCATAAATCAATTAATCAAAATATGAGGCCAACATAAAACCATCTTTTATTAAAAGAAAAAAGCCCAACTAAAGAATAAAATAAGGGCCCACATGAAAATTAAAGCCCCAACCTCTCTCTCCCCATATCCCTTGTTCCTCTCTCTGATTTATGATCGTCACGTAATATTTAAAATGTTACCCCTTATCTCTTCTTCCTCTCTCTATTTAGGATTTTCATATAATATTTAAAATGTTACAATTACCTGATCAAAACTAAAAAAATGTTATAATTGCACAATCACTTTTTATTTTATTTTTATGAAATTAAAATATCTCAAACTCTTTTAGTGATAAAAGTAAGTTGTTTCATAAGTAAAATGACATATTTTTAGGTCACAAACTAGACAAAAATCGCTGAAAAAATGGATGATGTTGTAATTATATAAATGAATAAATTAATAACATGTGGTGCTATAATTATAATGTTTTGAGTCTTGTAAAAGTTACAAATTTGGATAAACGCTCGGACAATAAACCATTCACTATTCTGCATCGTTATCCATTAATGAATTTGAATATGATTCCGAGATTAACCCTGCACTCATCGAGCGTGCTTCAAACTTTACATTCTCGAGCTCTTACTTAGTTTTTCATTAGTAGCTAGGTTTACTGCAAACACGTGCAAGAGCTTTGATCAGAAACTCTATACATTGGTATTTTCAGAAATGAATTAATACGTATCTTGTCGTTTCGAATAATATTTGAGTGACTAATGACCAAAATCGAATCATTACAGAGCATAATGCAGTGCATAAAATTATACTTGAAAAGAGGAACACAACACTATTGGCACTGAGCTTTATTGATTACCACAAGTTGAGATTCACATAGCAAACAAGAAGAAGCAAATTAAACTACCAAAGCTTTAGATCGAAATCAATGGTGTCGGGATCTGTTGCTTCTTGATGTTGATCTTGAACCAGCCAGTAACCCCCGACCACACCAAGTCCTCCGCCGTCGACCACCACACCGATCTGGGTGTAATGTTTTGTTTGTGGCGGGCTAGTTCTAATTTTCTTCTTCTCATTTTGTGAGCATTCTGGTGCACCCCCATTTCTTGAGCGTTGTCGAACTTATGCATGCACGAGTTGCACGGGAAAACATTGCCCGTTGATTATGCTTTTTTCAACGGTTTGGATGGGTTTGTGCTGAGCCTCAGATCCAACCAATCTCCTGAATTTCGCTTTCGTATTATTCCTCGTTCACTGCTTATTTTCTCACTTCGCATCTTGTTTCAGCTTCCACACATTATATATATATATATATATATATATAGGTATTGGTTATAGAGGAAATTACCTAAGAACCAATAATCACAGTTAGATTGAATAAGTTCAGACGATTCATAATTATTTAATGATAAAAATAGTCAAATCCCTAAATTTTCGCTTTTGAATCTTTCATATTTTATTATTCATTGTTCGTGTAATTCATCTTGTTGTTCATGTATTCGTAGTTTTTGTGCATGCTATCACATTCCAATCAATTGCTATGTTCATATAATTCATGTTGTTGTGAATGTAATCGTAATGATTGTACATATAAGAACAATTATCGTAAATGAATATACAAAATCCCTTTATTATAGGGCTAAACGATTATCATTAAAATTTGAGGATAATAGATGATTTATAATTAATCTTGATCGTTAGATTATAAAAATAGATGGACCATATTATATATATATATATATATATATATATATATAAATTAAATGAAAATTTTTCTCTACAATTTGATCCGTATGATATGTAGTTGTCATAAACATAAGTATTATTGTAGTTAACGATGTCAATCTAGTCCAAAACTCATTAGTTGGTCGAATAGAACGATAACTCGATAGAGTTAGGGTTGGAATTTTCTAACCTCGAAAAATATCAACCCAAATGTCCCGAACCAAATAGCATGACAACCCCATAGAGTTGACCCGAAAATAACCAGAATCCAAATGGGCTAGCCTAAAAACCGAGTAGATTGATTCACTTAACTGAATTCATCATTACATGATTTTCAAACTTCATTATTTGTTTTAGAGTTATAATAATAAGATTTTTTTCAAATACTCATTAAACATGTTTTGATTTAATATTTGAAGTTATCATATTATTTCTTTGTCTTTTTACTCCAACGGTGAATATAAAATATTTGTTATAAATATATAATTATCAAGAAAAATATATATGAATTATTGTTTTTTTTAAGCTTTACGCCTGATTAGCCTAACCGGTTAGCCCGAAACCGAGAGTTAAGGGTTAGAGTTGCAATTTCTAAATCGAAAAAAATGTCAACCCGAATAGTCTTACAATCCGAGTGGGTTGTCACGTATGACATACCTAATTGTAGTATATAAAAAAACATTACGGTAAAAGAAATATTATTTTCTTTCTATGACAAGGAAAATCTACAACTGTTAATGTTTCTTAGGTGCGTACTAGAGAAATTTCGAGTGCAATAATCTACAAATTATACAGGAGGGTGCAGTATGTTTTCTTTCTATGACAAGGGGAATATGCAACTATTAATATTATGGAGGTGTGCACTAGATAAATCCAATTCTTATGAAATAGTCTACAAATCATATAAGAAGAAGGTACGGTTCTAATGACAACATACATTTGTGTATTGACTGGAAACCAATCAAAAATGTTGGTTAGCTCAATTTGGATGGTTTAATGTTTACTATAACGGCAAGATGGTAAATACGAAAAATATCGAAAACCACGGTTGAGGGCATTTATGGAAGAGTATTTTGTAATCTTACTCAGACCCATATTTTCTACAATGAAAATGAAAAGAAATCAACGCTGAAAATAAAATTATCCCGGCCCTTCCATAAAAATTAAAAGATATACATACATGTAAAAAATGTTACTCTTTAACAATACATTGCTCGAAAGTATGCATTTATAATAAATAAAGTTATGATTTGTCGGTAACTGATAATAGATATACCCAGCCGTTATGCTCAAATATTCATATGTATGTACTTGATATTTAAATTTTACACAACTTGGCACTGTACAATATATTGCTAAAATATATTAATAGGCATATAGTTTGATAATTAAAAGTCGTTCTATATTTGAAGACGATTATATTCTTGGAATCTATTAAGTTAGGTCTAACAAGAATTTAAAAATATATATATATATACATACATATAAATGTGGTACCCAATCTAGACCACACATTTTAAACATGTGGCATTACAATAAAAACTGGATATTGGGACACCTATTTACAGGCATTTGTTTTTAATTGTCTCCAAAATATATTATTGGGGCAATTAGTCAAATATATAAAATTCAGAGACAAATATGTTTTCTCTAATAATTAATTTTTAATAAAAACTAACGAGGAACCTTTGGAACAAAAAACCTAGATTGATTTTAGCCCTCTTCCTGCGCCTTCTATTTCTCTCAATCTCTCTCTCTTCCAGCGCCTCTATTTCTCTAAATTTTTTGGCTAGAACTCCGTCAATCATCTACGCCTCACGCTGTTGCTCGTCCCCAACAACACCGTCGTCATTTGTCTGCGTTGTTGTTCTCCTACAGCAGCTACCGCACCCCACGCCTTCGCGATCGTCCACCTAAAGCAGCTGCCGCACCCACACCTTCGCTGTCGTTCTCCCACAGCAGCCACCGCAACCTAAGCCTTCGCTCGTCCCCAAAGCAAGTACTTAAGAGTTTTAGGCCTATGTTGAGGTAAAAAAAAAGAATAACCTTATTCGTGTTCAATTTGTTTTTTCCCCAGTTTTTCGAGAAATAGTGATCAATTTGTTTGGATTTGGAGGAACGAGCTGCTTTGGCGGCGGATTTGGATACTTATCGGATTCTTATCGATATTTTGAGAAGAGGAAGCCGATTCCGGATCCTCAGGTTGGTGTAGTAGTGAACTTTTAGTATTTTGTGGAGGAGCTTTTGATTTTGATTGAATTGAAAAAAGTTCAATTATTTGAATTGATAAATTTTGCAGGAAACCGGATTGGTTTACGGGGAAAAAAAATGGAGCGAAAAGGTCTGAGTGAAGTTGTTGGAGGATCGAGGTGGTTAGTAAGTTTTGTTAGCTTGAATGATATGAAAACTTTCGTGTTGTGATTAGTTACATCTTTACTAATTTATACATGTATGTATACTATGAAAATAGCTGGAGTAGGCCTTTTTTTTGTATTTGAGTTCGATATCGAATAAATGATGATCAAAGAGTTTCTGGCTTGAAGTTTTGTTGTTTGTAACTTTGTATATGTGTTGTCTGCATTTGTTTCTCGTTATTTTGTTGTATATTTGTTCGCATTAGATTCATTTCTGATCAGTGTGGTTGATAGGTGATGAATGTTCTAACGATTACTGTGTTTAGATAGTTTTAGTTGAAGAAGAATTTAAGAGTTTATGCGGTTCATATGTTTCCTCATATAACTTATACGAGAATGTCAAGAATTTCAGAAAAAAAAAAACATGAAGTTGGCATCATAGTTTTATAGTATAATAACATTCTCGAACTCCACAGAGCTTCCTATGTAAGATTGATATGCAATATGAATGTGTAATTACTGAAAAATTGAACATAGATGTTTATATCTTGATGCAATAATGACGGTGAAGTAAAGAATCAAGAAATGGTTCCTTTGCTTGACCAAAATGCTCCAAGGGGATTTTAAGCTGTACACTGGATTTCTGTAAACCTGCTCTTTACCAGAACTGTTTTGTTCCATTTTAAACACACAAACAGTCCCTAAATGAATTCTTCTATTTCAGAATCTTAGTTAACCATCATTAGTTGACAGTGTAATATTAGAGGGGGGAAAAAACTTTCTTGAGTAGAGAATTGCTAGCTTTGACAATTGCTGATAGCTGTAGTTTTAATGTTGTTTCATTGAGCAGCTCGCAACTCTTAAGTATGATATTATGATTCAACATAGGCCTAAAAGTGTGAGGTGATCATTCAATCTATTTTAAAGCATGAAGAAATGTTGATTTATCCAACAGAACTTCATGAAACAATTGGAGATTCTATTGGAACACCGATCGTTTGGCCTCACTACAACAAAAATTGGTACGTTGCAACTTATCTTGGAGTACAGTTAGAGCTTATTAAGTTCTTGTTCTAACATAAAACAAGATCAGTTTTTATTTGATTGGGTCCTGCCCGGATTTCCTTGCTTATTCAAACTTTGCATCTAATATGCCTTTGAATCGTTAGCATCAAATGTGATTGTTTAGGTTTATTGGTTGGAACTCACGTAGATGCTAACTGCTCAGCTTCTCTATCTTTGAAAATTTTTTATCTTTTTTTTTTTTCAAAACCCCTTACCTGGTTCTTTTTTCCGCAGTTTAACTTCACATCATGAACACAAATACATACACAGAGAAGATAATGTGTCACTAAACATGCCTTGCACTTTAATTTTGTTTGAGGTCCGATCCTTACATTGCTGGATGAAATGCAGGTGAAGAGATTCACGAGGCCTGGTTGTTCGGCAAAAACTTTGGATGTTGCGTTGAGCTCGGTGTCCTCCCTTGTCGAGACAGTGTCAGCGATGTCTTCCAAACAACATATTATTCACACGTCGCTTTGACAAAGCCAGGTGGGACCTTTGCATTGCAAAACCCAAAGCCTATACATATGGACATACTGTAATATTATCCACCATCCATTGCAGGAAACACAGTATGTATAATACTTGGTAATGAAGCTGAATCCTAGAAATTGATAATTGAAGTGCTCTTGATTAGATGGTTGCATCATTTCTGAAACTTTGTTATGAAAGTTTGCCTTATGAGTTACGACTTCTCTCGCTGTGTCCTACAACAGCTGCTGCACCCCTCGCCTTCGCTGTCGTCCGTCTACAGCAGCCACCATCCCATGGATTTCTTTCCTTCTCGATGTTCGTGTCGAGTAATTGTAATTTACTTCGCTCTTTCCTCTGTTTTTGAATGATTATGTGATGTTTATTTGTGCGAAATCGCAAAGTCTGCATGTTCATCGGCTACTATATGATCAATGATAAATGAATTCTGATATTGTAATAGGAATGCAAGACTGTTATTGAATTGGATGAGGAAATTGATGCTGGTTTTTCCTGCTTGTTCAAGGAAAGGGGAATAGGTAATATTTCAATGGATTCATCCAACTCTAGTTTACAAGATTCTTTTTGTTGCTTATTTTGTTTACTCAGCACATTAAAAAAATTTATCTAAAGCCTGGAGATATATAATATCTTTTATAGCCAGAATGAGGACTTTTTCGATAGTCTGTTATATGAGAATCACTGCAAGAAATCCACAAAAACAATTTTAACTATTCATTATATATGCTAGATGTAATGTACTGTTCCATTTGGGGGTGGGGGTAATAAACCACAATCTATTACTTATTGAGTTGTAATATAGAAATTCATTGTGCGTGAAATTTTTCCGTGTTTGCTTCTGATTTCAAGTGTGGCTTCTTGTTTTTGTTAGAAATAGATAAATTTTCAATAGAGGAAGCCAAGAATGAAACTGCACGTATCCTAAGGAAAGACAGGAGGAGAAATAGGAAATATTGCAACACCATTATCATAAACTAAAGGTATTTCATTGTTATTAGACAATTCTGTTTCTGTTGATGAGAAAGAGAGCGCTTCGTTTTCCCTCTTGAATCACAGCATGAATTTGTCCGACTTGAGATTGAAGACATACATTAGGTCTTTGAGTTTAATATTAAGCTTAGTTTATTCTGTAATATATTCCATCTTGGACTACACCAAATAATTATTTATTAGAATCAGATAATTACATGAAATAAGTTTATATATGCTTTTAATTATGTTATTAATAAGCATCAAATTTCAGATTGGAGCCTATGTGAAATTGAAAAGTCTTGTTAATATGAATGAAACAATTGGAGATTCTATTGGAACATCGATCGCTTGGCCTTTATCATTGGTATATTCTTTTTGTCTTAACTATTGAAATTGTGTATATGATGAAGTGTATATGTTTACATATTGTGTGAAGCTCATCTCTTTATGGTATTATCAATTACTTGTTTTTTGTGTTAGTATAAAATTTTATTTATCTAATACGCAGATTGTATTGGATGAGAATGAAAATTGATACAAGAATTTTATGGAGCAAGAGTACTTATCGCAAAGGACCTTTCATGTTTTAGATGGTATGATTTTTAATTTGTATTATGTTGAAACAATTTTATGACTTCATTTATTTTTCTAGCAAATATGGACATGAATGAGATGACATGAGCTTTATGCATAATTGTCATTTAGATTGTTTAGCATTAAAAAGTTGATGACGTTGCAGATTTTAAATAAATTTACATTCAATATATTGCAATGTTGTTTGGGGGCACAAAATTTCTAATTCTGCACATGAAACTATCTCTAGTTTTATGTGAGTTAAATAAATTTACATTCAATATATTGCAATGTTGTTTGGGGGCACAAAATTTTTATTTCTACACATGAAAGTGTCTAGTTTTATGTGAAGGCTCAAGTAAGTGCCTCATAATATTAATTTGTAAACATATATGAAAGTTTATTGCCACATGTTATATGACTCAAATTGAATTTAAGGGCACAAATAAGTGCCCCAAGAAATTAATATGGAGACAAAATGAATTTTGATGATATACATTTTGTGTCCCGATATATATATATATATATATATATATATATATATATGAGTGGATCAATGAGAACCATTCTTTTTATGAACTACGAACCATGATAAGATGTTGAAGATGATGCACAAGCGGTAGAAAGTTGTGATAACGAAAACTTTCTAAAATTATTTTGTTGTGCAACAATTTTAGAAAGTTTTCGTTATGCACAACTTTATACCGCAGTGCATTATCTTCAACGCCTTATGCATGGTTCTCAAGTTCTAAAAAAGATAAGTTCTCCTGATCCAACCCCTATATATATATATATATATATAACACAAATAAGTGTCTCGATATTACATTTTAAGGCATATATAAATGCCTTGAAATACAATATTGAAACACTTATTTGTGTCTTTTATATAAATATTGGGACATGAATTTGTGTGTGTGTGTTGGCTAGTGGTAGAGTGGTTAATGTCCGATGCCAAAGGTCTCGGGTTCGAGTCCACTGTGACGCAGCCTTTAAAATTTATGTATTAAATTACCAAAAGAAAAAAAAAAAAAAAAATATCAGGACACAAATTAAATCTGTGAAAGGACATTTATATATGCTTTAAGAAATCAATCTTTTGACATATTAAAATGATTGGAAAGCTATTGGTATAGAGACACTTAAAAAGTGTCTTTAACGCTATTGGGACACGATACTTAGCAACACATGTGATAAATATCCCAAAATTCATAAGTGCCCAAAATAGTATATATTGAGGCACTTTTTGATGTCTTAAAAACTGTTTTTTGTTGTAGTGTGGTCACACCACAAGTTGACACGTGGTAACTCATTTTCTTTTTCTTTTTTTAAATTCTCGCACGGGATAAAATAAGAAGAAATTAAATCAACCTTCTTCTTCTCCTTGGCGGCAGCGAGCAGCGGCGACGATGACGGCAACGGCAATGGCAACGACGACGGCGGCGGCAACATCGGTGGACAGCAGTAGCAACATACACTAACAACAGCAAACAACAGATTTTGAAAGAAAAAAATTTGAGAACAAAATTGATGGATTTTAAGAAAAAATAGAAAATAAATTTGATAAATGATTGAAGAATCGAGAGAGATTGTGGTTATGACGGTGGTTCACTGCGAAATTCATCAGTAATTAGGGAAAAAGACGGCAGAATTGACGGAGAATGATGGATGAGAGATTTGTTGTCGAAAACCATAAATCTGCATTTAACAAACCATAAAACTACATATTGGCATAAAATACAAACATGCATTTAACAAAACACATTCATGCATTTAATAAAACATGCATTTAATAAAACATATTCATGCATTTAACAAAACGTAAAAATGTATTATTGGCCAACTGCCGCTAAGGGGCACGCGAGCGCACGCTGGTGCGCACTGGACGCGCCCAACCTACATGCATTTTTGTGTTCATTTGAATGCATAAGTCAGTTCAACTAAATACATAGTTTATTTTTCGCAATCACATAACAAATTAAATTACTAATATACTCTTACTGTAGCGAAATCAACGAAATTAAGCTTAAAACGTCCGAAAAAATCTCCACCATAGGATCTATGAGATGAGTGGATGAGATTGAGTATTACATATTACCTCAGGCTCGGGTTATTAAAAAAATTTCTTGATAATTATTTTCTTGTAACAAAAATTATATCATATTTTCTCAATCAAACATTTAACCTCGTATTCAATTTAAAAATAAATATCATTTCAACATCAACTTATATAATAACGAATAAATTATTTCGTTAAATGTAATTATTTGAGACATATTTAACATTGACAAATACATATATTTTCATGCTTATAAGGTCTATATGATGATAATTTTGTAGGTATGAGTATGATGACAAATACACCATAAAATTTATAAGATAAATGGATAAAATTGAGTACTATATACTTCTAGAGCTTGGATACTATATGACCTCATCTCTCTCTCTCTCTCTCTCTATATATATATATATATATATATATATATATATATATATATATATATATATATATATATCCGTGTGTGTGTAAGAGAGAGAGGTTAACGTAATCATTTTATCATGAGAACCAAAAAGATGAATTCAGAGTGAAATTTAATGAATTCAATTGAAAAATTATCAATCCAAAAATAAAAATTTTGTCCTCATGAGATTCGAACCATAGGTAAAAATTCTGAAACTTTTGGATTCAGTAATTTTCACAATGGATGCATTAACTATCATAGAGAATTCATTTTATTCACAACGAATCTTTGTGGTTCTTAGTTCTCACGTTAAAATTGATTCTTATTCAATCCCACTTTATATATATTGGAGGTTAACGTGAGAACCAAAAATGATTAATTTGGTATGAAAGTTGATGAATCCGCTAGAAAAGTTGATGAATCCAAAAATGAAATTTTGACCTCATAGAATTCAACCCGGTGAAAATTTTAAACTTTGATTCAGAATTTTCGATCGGATGCATTAATTTTCATAGTGAATTTATTTTGTTTATAAAAATTTTCGTGATTCTTGGCTTCTCATGTTAAAATTGTTTTATTTGAATATTACTATATATATATATATATATATATATATATATATATATATATAAAACTTAAGTGAGCACCTCACCATGCGCTCATCCATTAAGGTGTATTAGTTATTATATATTAATTAAGGTGATTGAGAATAATTACAATTTATTAGTTTGTAATTATAATTTATTAATTAAAATTTGAGATTTATTGATTCACAAATAGGGTTTATTAAATCACAATAAGGGTTCATTAATTCCCATTAAGCTTTATTAAGTCATAATTATGATTTATTAATTTACAATTAATGTTATTAAATTAGTTAATTTTAATTAGAATTAATTTAATAATAATTAATTAATTAAATAACTAATTAATTAATTAAAAATTAATTAGAATTGTCTCACTGTGCATACGGGTCGCACGGGAGACCACAGGTAGGAATGTAGAAGATCAAATAGTACTTTCCCTCTCGTAGTATGTAATTAAGGTTCAAATTGACTATTGATCTTTGTACGATCTATAGTTGTTATCATAATATATGTTATTGTAATAAATTAAAATATATTATCACAATATAAAATATTGTGTGTATATATATATATATATATATATATATATATATATATATATATATATATATATATATTTCATTATTATATATAAATAATACGAATTCTACGGTATTATAGGAGGAATTGTTTTGTCTAATTATGCCCCTATTAGTAGGCTAACTTATCTAGGAACTTTAGCATGTGTTAATACTCCAATATATATTTTGTTTTACTTTTAATCTAATGTTATGTTGGAAAATGAAACACTTTTGCAAAGTGATTATAAGTGTAAAATGTATCAAATTATAACATATAATATTTTTTATGACGATCGAAACCATTATTCGAGAAGCGCATTTGTAAAATTCAGTATGTACAAACTACATGAGAAGGTAAATTGCATTTGAAAACTTAATGTAATAGACTTACATCCTAGACTCTAAACCTAGACTCTAAACCTTTCAAAAGTAAATCAATTAATGTCCCAGCTAGGGCACCAACAATGAGGGACCCAATATAATAATACAACATATATTGTCCTAGCTAGAGCACCAATTAATGTGTATCTGGTGGTTGTGCCATACGAGCACTTCCATTAAAATATCTAGTATTTGATTCATATTGATTTGCCAATCAATTCTTTCTTTTTGTCTCTTATTTTAAAATTCATATAATTTTTTTTTAGGATTGCCAATTGATATTGTTCTTTGGGTGCCCAACTTATATACCCAACTATCAAAAATTAACTACACCCTATATCCAACCTAAAAATTAACTACACCCCATACCCAAACATATTAAAAATTATATTTTATCAAACAATAATAAAATTGCAATGACGTCCTCTCACAGTGAATCGATTCTCTTTTTTTTACGTGCATTGACAACTCATTTTTTCTCAGGCATTGACAACTCATATTAAGTTAAAACAACAAATAAAATAACGATGATTTCGCTTTCTTCTTCCAAAATTTGAAACACTTCTTCTTCTTCGCAAATTTCTCCAAAATTTGAAACACTCTCGCCATTTCGATTTAGATTTCACATTTCAAAATTTCTTGCAAGCCATTTCGATTTAGATTTCACATTTCAAAATTTCTTGCAATTTTCTTCACGCCTTCATTCCCATTCCCGTGAATTTCCATTCTCAATCCCATTCCCATTCTCATTCGCAATATTGTAGAATTTCCATTCACACATTCCCGCCGAAATCTTGAAGAACAAGAGGTAATTTCGCATTTTAGGCCAAAATATCCTCAAAATTGAAGTTTTCGATTAGAGAATCGTTGTTTCCGTCGATCGGAGAACAGCAATTTCGATCGAATTCATTGTCGATCGAAACAACAAATTAATTCAATTTCTTGAATTAATTTGTTGTTCCGATCGACCAATTGAAGTTTCCGGTCGAGAAGGCGCCTCCGTCGACAGCCTTCCGATCGAAACTTAATTGTCGATCGAACAACAAATTAATTCAATTTCTTGAATTAATTTGTTGTTTCGATCGACCAATGAAGTTTCCGGCCGAGAATGGCGTCTCCTGTCGACAGCCTTCCTCGACCGGAAACTTCAATTGGTCGACCGAAACAACAAATCTCGACGAAACAACAAATTATTCAATTTCTTGAATTAATTTGTTGTTTCGTCGACAATGAAGTTTCCGGTCGAGGAAGCTTCTCCCATTTAACCGAAACATTGATTTTCTAATTTACGATATCAATTTAATTTTAATTTAATTTTCTAATAATTAGTTATTAATTGAATTTTGTAATAATGCAGAACCATATTTTACAATTATTTTCAAGGAACGAGTGACAATATGTCGGACTTACCGGTATGTTTTCGTATATTATTTTGAAACATAGTTATGCTAATCGTATGTATATTTTGTAATTGAGATATTTTTTCAAATTATAGTATGTATATTTTGGATAAATGATGTATATTTTGGATAAATGTTGCTAAATGTGATTGAATATGAGTACTTAATATTTCGAACGATTGAATATATATGACTAGTTAATACCGATACGGCTTGAATAATCGATTGAATAAATAGTGTTTATGGTTCAGATGTTTCGATTGAATGAGATATTTGTTTTGGCTTGAATAATATTTCTAACGATTGAATATGAGTAGTTAATACCGATATAGCTTGAATAATGTGATTGAATAAATAGTGTTTATGGCTTGTATGTTTTCGATTGAATGAGATATTTGTTTTGGCTCAATAATGTGATTGAATATGTAAAATCATTCAAATTTCAACTTTGGATTAGCATTGAATTGTTGTATGTTGTGTAATATGTGGTATTGATATAATTGTAGTTCTGTTTTCTTGAGGCCTACCACGATAAATGTGGTGGCGGATGTAAAGACTTATTATAGGACCGATTATTTTAAGTATATTAAGAATGTCTTGCTAGATAAGGCGTGCTAAGAGTTGGTAGATATGTTTAGGGGTTGCTTTGGTCATCCGATTGATCGACTCCCGCCTAAGTCTAGTTTTTTTGCACCATTTAGTCTCCCGTCGACAGAGCCTACGATCCGGAGATGTATTTTTCATCAATGGAAGATATATATGTTTTTCCATTAAAGATTATGCTCTAGTCACCGCCCGCAATTTGGGTCATCATCATTTGATCCCACACTAGACTACGACTTGAGCGACGTTGAGGTCTATAGTCTTTTATGGGCACACAGATTACATTACGTAATCTAGTAGATAGATTTTGTAGTAGTGATTTTAGTGATGATGTAGATCTTCGTCACTATTTACGTGTATTACGTTATTCTCCTCTATGGATTCGTATTTGGATACGATACGGGAAGATAATAGCTGATTGGGTTTGGGCATTGGTCGACGATCCGGGCGCTTTGCCGATTTCCGTGGGGCCTACGCTACGAGATATTGAGATATTATACGACGCAGTGTCAACCTAATGCTCAATACCACTTTTACGGACCAGTCTGGGCACTATATGCTTGGTCACTCGAGATCATACCAGGCTTGGGAAGTATAGCTGGGACGTACATCAATCCCACAGCGTATCCGAGAGTGTTGAGGTGGAAGTTCAAGAGTAGGATTTCACCGCCAGCTTTACAGTCACTTTTTGAGCAAGAGGTATTGAATTTTATTATAATTTTAAATCATGTATGAGGTATTGTATTTATTAGAATATTAAATAACATCTTTCAATTTATTGTAGGTCGGTTATCATCTCACATCCATCGAGCCGACTCATTCGAGGTTAGCACCGTTCTTCGGTGTCTGCCTCACACCCTCTCCACTCGGTGTGACTTTGTTATACCGTCAAACCTTTGAGGAGGAACACGCCCTTCTCGTCGTGGTGTGTCATCCACCTCCGGTGGATGAGCCTCGACGAGACGCCGAGTTCGGCGAGGCTCCACAGCTTGTTGAGGATCCCGATCTTCGTGGTCTCCATCGAGCGAGCCTCGAGCCTTCACCTTCGATACCCGCCGCAGGACATCGTCGGTTGGGTTCGTTGAGGTTCCGGTTGTTGATGAGCCGCGGCGCTATATGTGGATAGCCGCCCATCCGCTGAGAGACGGATACGGAAGATGCACCGGAGGCAGCGGCTTCATCGAGCAAAGGTGGTCAGCACCTGTATGCCTTAGTTCCGCCGATCGTCGTTGGATTCGTAAATCTATCCGGAATTTGTCCGGAGGGAGGACAGAGCGGCGACGATCGAGAGGTCTATCGAAGACAAATTTATTCCAAAGATAAAGAAGTGGTTTGAAAACCTCTTAGAGAAGAGTCGATGTGGTTGCACACATAGGGATGATACGGCTCACATGCACTCATGTCCCACGTCATCCGGACGACGACGACGACGAGAGGTGAAGATCGAGACCACATCACCGCCCACCCGTATGTCCCCGAGACAAGGACATATTGAGCCCGAGGCAAAGACCGCATCGACCAGGATACCCTCCCCGCTACTCACACTGATCCATGGTACCGCCCGAACTACATCTCATCATTCCATGATGGGATCGACCTATTTAGTGATCCGACGCCTCGTAACGCCGTGAGGCGTACTTTCGAGCCTGCAAGCAGCAGCAGTTGGAGGAACAGTAACTATTAAGTCTCATATTCGCGCTTATAATATTTCATTATATTTGTTATGTTTTCATTTTCTAAATTAAATGTTTGTAGTTCGGGATCCGGAGAGGTGAACGGGCACGAGACCTTCGGTCAGAATGAGGTCACCATACGTGAATAGCCCGATGCCACGTCCATTATCCGATGATACATTAGTAAATTACCAGC
The DNA here is from genome assembly GCA_036937905.1 of Salvia rosmarinus. NCBI lineage: Eukaryota > Viridiplantae > Streptophyta > Magnoliopsida > Lamiales > Lamiaceae > Salvia > Salvia rosmarinus. Next base: position 88,631,705 of record CM072816.1, on the reverse strand, counting down.
TTTTGAACACAAATAAGGCAATGGTGGTTGTTCGGTCTTCGATCGACAAGTCCAGTTGCATTTTTCGTGAATATCGAAAATCCAGAGAGCGCTTTGATGTTCGGGCACGCTTTTATACAATATGCTTCGCTTTTTTAAGTACATCTACTTATATTGATATGTATCCCTAAAATAATTTTGCGGTCGTCGATCTATTCATGGTGTATTTGAGGATGAGACTCGATGCCGGATCGACTTATTGGATGGGTGGATTATCAAAACACAATCATCCTTGATACTAGTTTTTCGTAAGTCTTTAATACAATCAATATATAGTATATATGTGTAGTATCTCTAATTAATTAATTTTCAATGTTGAATAGATGTTTTACAAAATTCATGGTCCGAGATACACGCAATCCTTGCGGCCCTACATTCAAGACCCGCGTGAGGCACCATTGATCATGACCCCGAGAGCATTGCTTTACATGGCACCACCAACAGCATTGGATAGCATTGTCCTCGGCATGGCGGGTTATACATCATGGTTACGTGCACGCAGTAACCTTATTTAATACAATAAATATTAATTTATCTAAATGGTTACGTGTCCTTGTTTATTTTATCTAAATATTAACTTTATAGATCATTATCCCTTGCGCCATCGAGCGGCGCTTCGTGATAGTACGCGTGGATATGCACTCGGTCATTGCGTCGTTTGACTCACGATTTGGAGGATGGACCAGATCAAGTGGATGCGAGGATGATGGACTTCGTGTGCCCGACTAGATTATTGCGGCCGCTTTCTTCTCTTCACTAGATGGTTCGAGGCTAACTCCCACCGATACCACCATGGAATAATGATGCGGTTATTACACGAGCTGCCTCTTCGAGGTATTTGACCGTGAAGACGATTTCGATGGTCCATTTGCGTGCATGATCGTGGAACGCCTTATTTCGGTTCACCGAGCATCGAATGGGGTATGTCTAATGTTGTATCATATAGACATAAAGTAGGTGGGAATATATATGAGATATGTGATCCATATAAGAAGTTTAGAGGAAGAGGAAGAGGAAGAGGAAGAGGAAGAGGTTGAAATTAGCATGTACTTGTATATTGGTATGTATTTGTATATTGATATGTATTGGTATATTGGATGCAAATGGATGTTCATATTATTTATCGAATATTTGATTATACGATAGTTATTAATCCTCGTGACAACAACTTAGTATTTAACTCGAAGCTAAGATCGTTGAATGAATTTGTGTGCTGTTTTAAAGAATCATAGCTCAATGAAATAAGTATTACATAACCCGTAAAATGAAATGACGTTATTCGAACAAACAAACAAACTCGTGAAGATCAAAGTTTTCACCGCTATTCAAACAAACAAACAAACTTCATCGCCGCTTCTTCTTTTTCTTTTTTTTTATAAAAGATTAATGTTTTAGTTAGTGAGATATATATGTGTTACGACGGATTGTTGATGTTTAGCGACGGATATTTTCGTCGCTGTTCGCATGTTTTTTTCTAGTGTCAATTCAATTCAATTCAATTTGATTAAGTTAAAATAATAATAATGTTAATAATATCTTTACATGAATGTTTTCTTTCATTACAATGTCACTCGTCTCTGGATAAGTAAGGACACTTCCGACGCGTATGAGATTCATTACCACACAAGCTACATGTCCGTAGTGCACGACTTCTACTACTCGATCCCACTTCGCTGGATGACGATATCGACCCACTTTGGCCCCAAATGACGGACTCTATTAGGAGGCATAACCGTAATTCCAAGAACATCCGGAGGAATACCCAAGTAGACCGTGGTGAACAGATTGATCCGATACGAGTATGCTTCGCTAGCTTTGCGTAATGGTAGTACTCCCCACATAGTTAGATATATGGTGACCTTTATGACTAAAAATTTATATAATCAATTATATGTAAGTGAAATCAATTTGATCAAAAAATTAACATAATTAAACTTAAATTGCATCATATAGTCAATAAGATGAGAACACGGTATCATATCCATGTCCCACTCCAAACACGCACACGATTGCGTATTGAGATTGACTCAATGTTTTGCTTCCGTGCTTGACTTTGAAAGTGGAGTCGATGAGGGACTACATCGTATATGCGTGATAGTTCCATTGATACCATCATCTTACGCTGCTTGTGGGTCAATTCACCGCGCACTTTTGCCGCTTCATGTCTCTCATCGAACCATTTTTCAGAATGTGACGGATTGCCTCAATCATTGAGCATATTGGCAATCGCCTAGCCCACAATATTCGAGAATTGAATGATTCGCAATGTTCGATGTCATAAACCGTAGCGCCTAACGGGCACCGTGATCAGCCCACTGCACTCCAACCTCCACCAACTTGGTATATGCGCCACTACCATCGGCCTTCACGAGACTTTAACATAGCCACCGCTTTTCAAAGTGTGTATCTTGCACGCATAAGCGGCTTTCAAATAACTTTATGGATGGTTGCCCAAACGGGTGATTTTTTCAGCAGATGGTAGTAGCATAATCCGTGTGTTGCATCGGGTAGACACACTGACCGCGCTCATTATAACGACATGGGCATCTCAAACAATCAACATCTCGGATTTGATCCATAAGCGACTTGTAGTCGAGACGAAACCAAGTCCATGAGACATCATTCTCGATCGGACCAATTCCATAAGCTAATGGAAAACTTGCTCGTTGTCGTCCTTTGTCACGGCAACGAATAATATGCCTTTATTGCGGCCCTTCAAGTGCTTACCGTCGACTACAATCACGGGTCGGAGGCACAATGTGTACGCCTAACTGCATGAACCGAGGGCGACAAAGAGGTGACGGAACCGACCATCCGATCCAATATCCAAGTCACCATCGAACCGGATTGCTCATCCGTAACATATGCGAGATAACTCGGTAGTAGCTGAAATGATTCTTCATGTCCACCGATATCATCTCGATCGCCTCTATTACGGGCTCGCATTGCTACATCGTATGTAACGGTACACCGTACTCTCGCCGCAAATCAGCCATAATGGACCTCGGCTTTAGCACTTCACCGCCTTCGCGTATTTTTCGTGATATGTATGCTGCAATTACACGGCATTAACCTTCCTTACTCCGATATTCACTAGGTTCGTGCGCAAGTATGTATAGCATCAAACTTGCGGACAAACCAAAATCACCTTCTTGCGATGCACGTAGTAGAAAAGGACACCGATTATGATATCGACATTTGAATGTAATCCTCGAATTATCGGATCGAGGAATAACAAATTCTACTCGACGCTCCAAATGCCATAGCCCCACGGATATCTTCGATTCACCCTTGTCGTCGAAGATGGAACCTTCGCCACCATCGGGTCTCGGAACCGAGTCCAGAGGACGAGCAAAGAGATTAATCAAGCATCATGAGGAATAACAGGACTAGCCAGTTGCTCATCTCCTCAACTTCTTCCGGCTCTAGCCTCCCACGTGCTCTTGCGTGTTACTCGCATAATCGTAGATAGAAGCTTCCGAATCCACCCTCTCGACGGATCCATGCGTCAAACTCTACAAATGAGCCATAGCTCACCAAAGCGCACTCGCGATCTTCTTCCTCTTCATCCGACTGCTTCATCTTCTTCTTCTTCAACGTAGTCGCCGCCATCGCCGCCCTCAACAAGTGTATCACCGGTTGTGGTTGCGAGATATGTTGGGAAATGCAATTCTGGATGGATCCATGTGTTGCGGCATATATTGAGATGTATCAAGATCAAACCAATCGATGATGTAAATTGTTGTGTCAACGACGCATCGAACGATATGTTTTGGGAAGTGTAGTCATATGTTGACGAGGATGGTATCTCAAACGAAGGTCTATATAGTTCTTGCTCCGATTGGGATGTGTCGGCATCGTGAGTCACATAGACCTCTGCTTGGGCATCATGAGCCAATCGAAAAGTTGATCATCGATCTCAAAAGTAATTTGATAATTCTACCACCCGAGATCTCGATAGATAATGCGGTGGTAGGTTGTACTCAACGAATTTCCCAACATAATTTGATTAATCATCTCTATGAACTCCCAGATAATTACATTGTCCATTCGAACAAAGGCATTTGACTGATACCCGCCAATGTAACATAAAGAAGGATCCCACTGCCCTCCATATCGAACAATAATGTTCTTCCATCCCGACATCTATAACAAATACAAGATTACATTAATGTAAATATACAGTCTTAATATGATTTTTCTAATGTACAAAACAAATATACATTCTAATCAAATATACAAATAAGAAAAAATAGCAATCTAATTAAATAATTAAAGTCTCTTACAATAAATTCATTAAAAGGGACTTATCTAATAAACTAATTATGTCGGCACTTATCTAAACGAATTATCCAATAATTATATCCAATTATCTAAACGAATTATGTAATAATTATAAATAGCAGAAACAATCGAATTATCTAAACAAATAAGCAAAACAAATGTAAACAAAATTAACAATAATTAATGTAAACAAAATTAACAATAATAAATCTAAATAAAACTAACAATAAGAAATCTAATATCATAAACAACAATAATTCGAAGATTATCCTAATTGATTTCATTTAAAATTAATTTCAAGGATTATCCTAATTGATTTCATTTAAAATTAAAACAACAACAATAATTCAAGATTATCCTAATTGATTTCATTTAAAATTAATTTCGTGGATTATCCTAATTGATTTCATTTAAAATTAAAATTAAGGAATTGGTCGAATTTAGAGAGGATTTTAACTTAATTTAATTAAAGTATGAATTAATTAGTTATTTACATTATAATTAATTACTATATTCATCTTAATTGAAAACTTAAGATAAGTACACTAAAATTATCCTAATTGAAAAGACTTATATGATAAGTTCATTTAATATTAATTTCTAAAACTTAAAATCTATCTCCTGTCGAACACATTGATGTCTCCTACGATATTTTCTTGTTTTCAATCGACCGGAGACATCAATTAATAACTAATTAATAATTAGTATTAAATTTAATTGACAATTCAAGATTCCGGACGACAATTCAAGATTCCTACGACCGAATCATGATTAATATCGACCGGAGACATCAATTAATAACTAATTAATAATTAGTATTAAATTCAATTGACAATTGAAGATTCCGATCGACAATTCAAGATTCCTACGACCGGAATCATGATTAAATAAGTTGTTTTTATTATAATTCTTCTTTCCTCGACCGGAATCAATCAAAAAAATAATTTAAACGTAAAAATCCATCTCTCCGGTCGATAATTCCATGATTCCGATCGACCGGAATCATGGTATCATCGACCGGAGAGATGGATTTTTACGTTTAAATTATTTTTTTAAAAAACCATGATTAAATGATTTAACTATTATATATACGAATTATGCAATTAATTTAATTATGCTATTATAAAAACATCTAATTTCACCTAAACGAATTATATCCAATTATATATACGAATTATGCAATAATTATCTAAACGAATTATATCCAATTATGTATACGAATTATGCAATAATTATCTAAACGAATTATATCCAATTATGTATACGAATTATGCAATAAATTCAAAACACTAAACGAACTATCCAATTAATTTAATTATCCAATTAATTTAATTATGTAGATGAATTATATAAATTATGCAATAAATTCAAAACACTAAACGAATTATCCAATTAATTTAATTATCTAAACGCAATAATTTATCCATACCAATAAACAATAATAAATCTAAACTAAATTAACAATAATAAATCTAAACACAAATTAATATCATAAACAACAATAAATTCAAAACATGTGTCTAAAATAAATAAAAATTCAATAACTTACTTGTTGAGACATAGTCTGGTTCGGATTGAAGAAATAAATTTGAAAATTTTGAATATAAAATCGAAATGAACGAACGAAAATTAGAGGAGCAAGAGCAAGAGCAATTGGTTGGATTTGTATTTGTTACGATCGATTGTATAAATAGGAGAGAATTGGTTCAATTATTGGTGGTCAAATCTTTGTTCAAAATTTTTCCGCAATTTTTCAAAGATTTATTTGTCTTCTTCAATTTTTCGCAATTTTAGTGTAGCTTTTACTTTTCAGTAGTATTATTTTATGCAAGATTATTAATTAATCGTAAATATTATGATAATTTCATTATTAAATTTTTCAAAATTAATAAGTTGTGAGTTGTGTAAGTGGATGAAAAGAAATCAATATTTTATTAAAGATTGGGTTAAATTAGATTGAATATAAATATTAATTTAAATATCATACATTCAATTTAAATTAATTAGTATTAAATTAATTTGATATATCTTGTTTCCGGTCGAAAAATGGCTGATTCCGGTCGACCCTTTTATGTTTCCGGTCGACCGGATACATGAATAAATAATTTGTATTAATTTCATCGCAAAAATTAAAGTTTCCGGTCGATAATTCCTCTCCTATTAACCATTTTATGTTTCCTACGACGGAGATAGGAATTAATTAAAATTGTTATTTTCATTTTAAAAATTCAAATTCGGTCGATGAAATCCAAAATTCGATCGATGATTCCTTGATTCAGTCGATCTGAAACAAGGAATTGTCGAATCGAATTTTGGATTTTTTGTTAATTAATTTTTGATTCATTTATGTTTTTTATTTAAAAACATGATTCGATGATTTAATTATTTTTTCTCACACTTTTAACATGATTAAGTGATATATAAAAACATGATTGTAATATATACAAGAATTTAACATAATAATATCGAATACATCGAAAATAATTTCGCAATCATTTATTGATTCACGTGTTTGTTATGTTTGAGTCGATGTTATGTCAATTTCACATCAAGACCGCACAAAGACTCAATAGATATATATTAAAAATGGCATTTGGGTATACTGGTATCAAATTTAAAATATGGATATAGGTTGTACACACTTTTGTAAAAGTGTGTACTTGTATATATTTCCTTGTTCTTTCTTATCAGTCATCTACCTGAATATATTTGACAGATGGATGATGTATTTCCTGACTTGATAGAACTGAAAATTTTGGATTTCACTCAAGACTTTAAAATATGAATTTTAACTAACTTTTAGACTTGTAATGCAGTAAGGACTCTTAACTTCAAAACAATGAATTATAGCACCCTAAAATTAATAAGAATCCATGAATCTCGAAAAGCAATTAAATAGTCTTGATAAACTTCTATGGTTGAAAACTATACAATATATCGTACCTTTAAAACCCTATATGTTTCTCATCCAAGTATTCTTTTCCCAACAGAAATGATTTATTGTTCAAAGTTAGACCTTGTGCATGTTACTTGTAAAGAATGTGTGTGTGTGTTGGCCTAGTGGTAGAGTGGTTAATGCCCGAGGCTAAAGGTCTCGGGTTCGAGTCCACCGTGACGTAGCCTTTAAAATTTATGTATTAATTGACCAAAAAAAAAAAAAAGAATGTGAATATCTGTGGGTCAGATTAGTACAACTCATCAAAGTATAATATGGTAGGTACATATAGGGATGTCTATCGGACCAACTTGTTTGAGTTGTCGGGCTATTCGATACGGGTTATTCAAATTGATATTTTTTTGAATTAGAGATGTTCAACCCTAATCATAAATTGGGTTTCAAGCTAACCCATTGGGTCAATCAGGCCAAAAAAGTTAAAGAAAATAAATAAATTATATATATTTTTTCTTGATAATTACATATATTTTATATTAAGCATTGGAGTACATAAAACAAATAAGTAAAATGATAAGTATAACTTTCAAATATTAAATCAAAATACATTTCACATGTATTTTCTAAAAAATCTTATTATACTAACTTTCAAGAGCAAATAATGAAGTTAATTTGAAAGTCATGTAACGAGAAAAATTTCAATTTATCGGGCAATCACTCGATTTTTGGATCAGCCCATTCGAGTTCGGGCTACTTTTAGGCTAACCCACTCAGATTGTCAAACTACTCAGTTCGAGCTATTCGGATTGGAATTATTTTTTTTCGAATTAAAAATTTTCAACCATAACCCAATCGGACTATCGGTCTATTTGGGTAAACCCATGAGTTTGAACTAAATTTACTTCCCTAGGTACATATCTAAGTCTAGCTTGACTTGCAACTAAGTATTGAGTCTATTACTAGTAATAAGTCAATAATTCAATAAAAACAACCTTTTTTATATTACTTACTCATAATTGCCTCCATTATTTTACCTCTATCCAAATTTGAAAATTTTCATTGGATTTATTAGAAAAAGAAAGGTAATTGCATTTGATAGAGTAGTTGTTAGTTGCATTTTTTAGTGACAATGGTGGTAGTGCATGCCATGATGTTTGTTAATTTCTCAATTTATGTAATGGTTACAGAAGATCTATATATTTCATTGATATCTGGCTATTAGTAAACTTTTGAGGGTATTTATGTTTATGAATATTGTTCCTATAAATTAAAAAAATAAAATGAGTGGACAACAATAAAGAATTTAAAGTAATGATTGACTGGCGTGTTCAATTTGATTGAAAGGATAGTAGTGTATGATACACTATATATACTTCGATTAGAAAGAAAAGTTATAGTATATATTAAATTGTACTTAAAATATTTGGATTGGATCGATAGTGTATAGTTTATGATACGGGTTGGATACGGATCCTGATCTCGGAATAAGAATTTAGATTGATTCTAAAGGAATGGTCCAAATTCAGGTACTATTTCTTGAATTTAAGCGAGTTCAAGATCCACTATCATTCACAGGGTGAGTATTGATTTGGTTCGAATTTTGCCTAATCCGAACCGATTCAAAATCAATTTTGAGAAAAACAATCCGATCCGAACCGAGTATCCGAAAATTCAAAAATTTTATAAATATATCCGAACCGAACCGAACCGAAAAATCTGAAATTATAAAAAATCCGAAAATCAGAAATTAATTTTTGTTAATTCTTATATATACTTATATTAGATTTTAAAATATTTAAATAAAATATAATTATTATATATAAATTATATATAATTCAGATTTTTCGGATTAAAAAAATTCAATCCGATATGATCCGAAAGTCCGAAATTTAAAAAAATATCAATCCGATCCGAACCGAAAATCCGAACCGAATTTTAAATTTCGGTTTGAATCGGATCGAATATTCGGATTTCAGGTATTTTGATCACCCCTAATCATTCCTAAATATATGCAACATTCCGGAGCTAGTGTTAGCATAAGTAAATATTGACAATCTATTTTAAAGATCTGCAATATCTCGTAATATTGTCATGACATATACAAACAAACAAGACTAGCTGCTCGTCTATAACCAGAGATGCAACCCCATAAACTTTTAAGAAAATTATTAATTGAATTTTATAAATATTTTATCATCGAAATGTCAAGTTTGGATTTTTCTATCAATCCCGTCAAAGAATGTGCGCCTCTTAAAGCACTGGACCCCGAAAAATAGCTATCATTAGTAATTGTTTCTCTGCCATAGTCAGTGGAAGAAAAGAATAAGAATTTACACATCAATCAAAGAGTGAGTTGTTAGAGAAGATAGACATAACATAATATATATTCAAAGTTGTAAGTTTTACATGATTTTTGTGCAATTAATTGCTTTTCAATTATTATTTTCTCATTTCTTTTCAAGTGTTCAATTAATTTTTTTTCTTGTTTTACGATAAGTGTCGTAATTTGAGAGTAAAATTATGATATATTTTTTTATTTATCCTTATTTAATATCCTTGAAATTTGATAATTAGTTATATGAATAAATTTATCATGGTAATTAATGAGATTATAAATGTAAATTTACCTACTTTTTTTATTTGACAACATGATATAGTTAAAAAAGAACGAATGAAGTATTATTTTGCAACCAAATTTTGTCAGTAATAAATTTATCATGGTAATAGTGAGGGAATAGGTGGTGATTAGTATGCATAAATGAAAGTAGATGAGAATGGAATTAATATCGTAATGGAATGAACAAAGGGTTTCTATAGCTATAACGTACAAGAACGAAGAATAAGATTGAAATCCAATAAATAGAATAATCATTATTCTTGTAATTTATGTTATAATAATAATAATAATAATAATAATAATAATAATAATAATAATAATAATAATAATAATAATAATAAGAACAACGATGATGATGATAAATAAAAATAATAATAACAAGAACAAACTACCAATAATAATAATAATAATAATTATTATTATTAGTATTATTATAATTACAATAAATGTTATTATGATTATTATTTAATATTTTATTTTATTATTATTATTATTACTATTTATTACAATTATTTATTATTAATAATTTTATCATAAATACTAGTATTATTTATTATCATTATTCTTATTTATTACTATTTTATTATTAATTTTTAAGATAAAAATAAATAAGAATAGTTCTGTTACAAAAAATGACTAATCTAATGTTTATGTTAATGGACAATAATATTAGAGAAATATATACAAGTACAAACTTTTGTAAAAGTGTGTACAACCTATAACCATATTTGAAAATTGATACCGTGTATACCCAATTGCCTTTTTTAATATATATCTACTGAGTCTTTGCGCGGTCTTCGGTGTAAAATTGACATAGCACTGACTCTTCTTACTGACGAAACAGTTAACAAACATGTGAATCAATAAATCATTGCGAAATTATTTTCAGTCTATTCGATATTATTATGTTAAATTACTTCTAGAGCAAAAGTGTGAGAAAAAAATAATTAAATCATTGAATCATGTTTTTTTTTAAAACATAAATGAATCAAAAAATTAATTAACAAATAAAAATCAAAAATTCCGATCGACAATTCCTTGTTTTCGGTCGACCGGAATCAAGGATTTGTCGACCGAAATCAGAGAATGAGAAAATGAAAATAACAATTTCAATTAATTCATATCTCCGGTCGACCGGAAACATCAAAATGGTCGACCAGAGATAGGAATTATCGACCGAAACAAGTATATATGAAATAAATTTAATATTAATTATTAATTAATGTCTCCTATTAAATCGGAAACATCAAAGGGTCGTAGGAATCAACAAATTTTAAATCGATAACATAGATATATCAAATTAATTTAATACTAATTATTAAATGATGTCTCCGGTTCAATTAATTTAAACTAATTATTAATTTTTGTTTTAGAAATTAATTTAAAATGAATGTATGATATTTAAATTAATATTTACAGGTAAACGGAAATTTTGCAAAATATTGAAATGCTGAAATTATCACACAACTTATTAATTTTGAAATATTTAATGTTAAAATTATCCTTCATATTTGATTAATTTAATCTTGAACAAAATAGTCTTTAAAAGTAAAAGCTACAACTAAAAAGAAGACAAATAAATGCTGAAAAATTGTAAAAAAATTGCAGAAAAAAATTGCAGAAATTACCACCAATAATTGAACCAATTCTCTCATATTTATACAACCGATCGGTAACAAATACAAATCCAACAAATTTAAGTATTCACAATTTGCTCTTGCGCCTCTAATTTTCTTTGGTTCATTTCGGTTTTATATTCTAAATTTTCAAATTTCTTTCTTCAATCCAGATCCCAGCAGCTATGTCTCAACAAGTAAGTTATTCGAATTTTTATTTATTTTCGACCGGTCTTTTGAATTTATTGTTGTTTATGATATTAATTTGTGTTTAGATTTATTATTGTTAATTTTGTTGTGATTTATTATTGTTAATTTTGTTTAGATTTATTATTGTTTATTTGTTTGGATAAATAATTGCATAATTCATTTAGATAATTAATTATTGCATAATTCGTATAGATAATTGGATATATTTAGATAATCGCTCGTATACATTTATATTTAAGTGAGTATTTTAATGTATAGGTGAATTTAGATTAAGTTATGCATTTTAGATTAAGGTGTACGTTTAGGTGAACTTAGATGTTTTTATATGATTTTATGGGTTTTTTATTATTAGGTGAATGTAGATTAAATTTATAAGCTATTAATATAACGAAACAGTAATATTTTTGTTTGTTAACGACATGTAAATCAATAAATTATTTATAGTTACAGAAAAACTGTGAGAAAATCATGAAAAAATAATAATTAAATCATTGAATCATGGTTTTTTTTTCTAAAAAAAATTAAATGAATCAAAAAATTAATTAACACATAAAAATCGTTGATTCCGGTCGATAATTGCTTGATTCGGTCGATAATTGCTTGATTCCTACGACCGAATCAATCAATTATCGACGAATCAAGTAATTTTTACGTGTCAATTAATTTTTTGATTGATTCCTTGATTCCGGTCGACCGGAAACATCAAATTGGTCGACCGGAATCAGCAAACTGTCGACCGGAATGAATGAAATATTTTGTAAATTTAATACTAATTATTAAATGATGTCTCCATCGATTTAAACAAGGAAATGTCGATCGGAGACATCAACCTACCGACCGGAGAGAGCTTTTTTGTTTTAGAAATTAATTTAAAATGAATGTATGATATTTAAATTAATATTTTCACGTAATCTATGATGGAAATTTTGCAAAATATTGAAATCTTTGAAAATATTGAAACATTGAAATTATCCAATCTTTAAAATGAGCATATATATTTTATGCTTATACACATTTCTTTGAAAAATTAGCATATATATTGCATATATATTTTCTCATTTCTTTGAAAAATTAATGATAACATTATTTCTATATTTAAATTTAATTGCATAATTATTTTTATTAGTGTATTGATTTTATGTATTTAAATTGAATTGCATAACTAACTAAATACCTATAATTATTATTAAGAAAAGATTATAGAATTCTAAAGTTGGATTTGAATATGACATATTTGAATCTCTTCCTTAATTATCGTATAATAGTGATTCTAGTATTAAGTAACATCAATTTATATATTTGCATAGAATTATTTTATTATTTATCAAATAAATATTTGTGGTATACATTAGAAAAATCATATTAAGACTGTATATTTCTGCTAATGTAAGCTTGTTGTTGTTATAGATGTCGGGATGGAATAACATTATTGTTAGATATGGAGGCATCGATCCTTCTTTATGTTACATTGTGGTATCACCAAATTTCTTTGTTCGAAGGACAATGTAATTATCTCGGAGTTCATAGAGATGATTGATCAAATTGTGTTGGGAAATTGTTGAGTACAACCTACCAACTGCATTATCTATCGAGATCTCGGAGTGGTAGAATTATCAAATTAGTTTTGAGTATGATGATCAACTTGTTCGATTGGCTCATGATGCCCAACCAGAGGTCTATGTGACTCACGATGCCGACACATCCCAATCGGAGCAAGATCTATATAGACCTTTGTTTGAGATACCATCCTCGTCAACATATGACTACACTTCCCAACACATATCGTTCGATGGGTCGTTTACACAACAATTTGCATCATCCGATTGGTTTGACGCTGATACACCTCAATCTATGCCGCAACACATGGATCCATAGAGGAATTCTGTTTCCCAACATATGCTGCAACCGGGGGCTGATACACTTGTCGAGGACAGCGATGATGGAGACTACGTTGAAGAAGAAGATGATGATGAAACAGAGTCAGATGAAGAGGAAGAAGATCGCGAGTCCTTTGGTGAGCTATGGCTCATTTGTAGAGTTTAACGATGGATTCGTCGAGATGGTGGATTCGGGAAGCTTTTATCTACGATTATGCGAGTAACACGCAGCGCGCGAGGGAGGCCTAGAGCGAGAAGAAGTTGAAGAGATGAGCAACTGGCTAGTTCCTGTTATTCCTCATGATCCAGACCTCGATGAGCTGAGCGAAGGTTCCATCTTCGACAGCAAGGGTGAATCAAGATATCCGTGGGGCTATGGCATTTGGAGCGTCGAGTAGAATTTGTTATTCCTCGATCGATAATTTGAGGATTACATTCAAATGTCGATATCATCTTGATGTCTTTTTCTACTACGTGCATCGCAGCAGGGTGGATTTTGGTTTGTCTGCAAGTTTGATGCTATACATACTTGCTACGTAACCTAGTGAATATCGGAGTAAGGAAGGTGAATGCCCGTGTAATTGCAGCACACATATCAAGAAAAATACGCGAAGACGGTGAAGTGCTAAAGCCGGGTCCATTATGGCTGATTTGCAGCGAGAGTACGGTGTACACGTTACATATAGTGTAGCAATGCGAGCCCGTAATAGGACGATCGAGATTATAAACGGTGGACATGAAGAATCATTTCAGCTACTACCGAGTTATCTGCATATGTTACGGATGAGCAATCCCGGTTCGATGACTGACTTGGATATTGGATCAGATGGTCAGTTTCGTCACCTCTTTATCGCGCTTGGTTCATGCAGATTGGCATACACATTGTGCCTCCGACTCGTGATTGTAGTGGACGGTACGCACTGGAAGGGCCGCAATAAAGGCGTATTATTCGTTGCGTGACAAAGGACGGCAACGAGAAAGTTTTCCATTAGCTTATGGAATTGGTCCGATCGAGAATGATGTCTCATGGACTTGGTTTACGTCTCGACTAAAATCGCTTATGGATCAAATCCGGAGATGTTGATTGTTTCGTATGCCCATGTCGGTTATAATGAATGCGGTCAGTGTGTCTACTACGATGCGACACGATTATGCTACTACCATCTGTGAAAAAATCACCCGTTTGGGCAACCATCCGCAGTTATTTCATAAAGCCGCTTATGCGTGCAAGATGCATACTTTGAAAAGCGATGACTATGTTAAAGTCTATCGTCAAGGCCGATGGTAGTGGTGCATATACCAAGTTGGTGGAGGTTGGAGTGAAGAAGTGGGCTGAATCACGGTGCCCGTTAGGCGCTACGCTTTTATGACATCGAACATTGCCGAATCATTCAATTCTCGATTATTGTGGGCTAAACGATTGCCAATTTGCTCAATGATTGAGGCAATCCATCACATTACGTAAAAATGGTTCGATGAGAGACATGTAGCGACAAAGAGGTGCGCACCGAATTGACCCACAGCGGTAGCGTAAGATGATGGTATCAATGGAAATATCACGCGAGATGCGATGTAGTGCCCTCATCAGACTCCACTTTCAAAGTCGTAGTCGGAAGCAAATCATTCAGAGTGAATCTCAATACGCAATCGTGTGCGTGTTTGGAGTGGGACATGGATATGATACCGTGTTCTCATGCGGTTGCAGCTATATGGTACGAATTTAAGTTTAATTATGTTAATTGTTTTTGATCAAATTGATTTCACTTACATATAATTGATTATATAAATTTTTTAGTCATAAAGGTCACCATATATCTAACTATGTGAGGAGTACTACCATTACGCAAAGCTAGCGTAACATACCGTGTCGGATCAATCTGTTCACCACGCCTAGTTGACTGCTCCTCCGGATGTTCTTTGGAATTACGCTATGCCTCCTAATAGAGTCCGTCAGTCAGGCGCCGAAAGTGGGTCGATATCGTCATCCAACGAAGTGGGGTCGAGTAGTAGAAGTCGTGCACCACGGACATGTAGCTTGTGTGGTAATGAATCTCATACACGTCGGAAGTGTCCTTACTTGTCGAGGCAGTGACATTGTAATGAAAGCACTTATTCATGTAAAGATATTATTAAGATTATTATTATTATTTTAACTTAATCAAATTGAATTTAATTGAATTGAATTGAAATTGAAATTGAAGATCAGATTAAAATTAATCCATTGTCGATAAGATAATATAACTAAGAATCTATTACATGAGATAAAATAAAAAAAATCATTACATAGTAGATGCTACTTTACGCTAGTCGACGCCTTCTTCTCGCTTTTATATGGCTCACATAACCCATATATACTTCCACCTATTTTCTTTCTATATGCTAAAACATGAGACATACCCCATTCGATGCTCGGTAAACCGTAAATAAGGCGTTCTACGATCATGCACGCAAATGGACCATCACCAAATCGTCGTCGGTCAAATACCTCAAGATTCAATTGGTGTAATAATCGCATCATTGTTCCATGGTGGTATGCCATGTCACCAATTGTAGAACTGCGTGATCTGCTGTTCTTTGGAGAATCCGTGTTGTGGGCACTTTCTCAATAGGCCCTCGAATCGCTCCCACGACTCGAACAATGACTCATCTCCTAGCCGGGAGAAGTGGGAGATCTCGCGATGATTTTCGGGCTTTGGTGGCGGAAAATACTTTGAGAGGAACTTTCGCAAAGATCCCCTAATCGTTTATGCCGTGCGGTCCAAACTCTTGAACCACTCATTCGCCGATGCAGAGAATCCGAACATGCGCATCCGGATCGTGTCTTGTGGCACCCATTCATTTGATGGTGTCACAAATATCGAGAATGTCTCAAGATGCGATTCGGTCCTCTGTGACTCCTCCCAAACCGCTTCTCCTTGTACCATGCTTGATTAGGGCCGGCTTTAACTCGAAGTTGTTTGCATTGACTTAGGGCCCCATCCGCCTCCTGGAATTGTTCGGTGGGAGGTCGGTACATATAATTCAGAGGTCTCGTCTCGAGGCGGGGACTAGGAGTCCCATATTCGCCATCTGGCGCCGCATCTCTGCGAAATCGGCTAACATGCGTGCCGCTTGCTCGGGAGGAATGCCCGGCTTACGTGGATTAGGCGCCATTGCAGCCCGTCTCTTCTCTCGTCCTCTTCTCCTTTGAGAACTTTCGATTCCGGGGTCTAATAATATTTCGGAGGTCCCCGAGATCTTGTACGCATAAACTACCTGAGAAAAGAGAGAATTCAGCTCTGGTAACAATAAATAAATAATAATAATATAACTTGAATTAATAACTCCCAATCGTCAAATTATTCCTATGTGATCTTAACAATCCCGGGCAACGGCGCTAAAATTTGATCGCTCCCTTTTTCACACGTAAAAGGCGTATATAGAAGGTAAGTCGAGTATCGTATCCACAGGGATTGTAATGCGAAAACACAGTAGCTAGCTCAACGATAATTCATCATTATTCAAGTACGTAAATTGGGTGAGAGGTTTAAGGGCTTGAATTTAATCCAAAGCGGCGTAACCATGCGAAAAATAAAACAAAGCAATAAACACACGGAAGATAAAAGCAGATAAGAGAGACTAACCTAGGGATGCATTAATCCTATCCACAACGTATGTTTATCCTGCTCCTATTAGCCAATTTTAATCCGCAGACAAGATGGAAGATCACAAATATAACCAACAACTTCAATTCGACAATTGCGGCGATGAATTACGAGTTTTCTCTACCATTCTAGGTGAAAACAAGTAACTCCAAAAGGATCACTAAGAATATGCTTCCTACGAATATCCTATCTCAACTACGACTCGAGAACTTATTCGTATCATGCATTCAAGATCGATTGACAATTAATACAATTACGTAATTAACCGACAACTAGATATGCATCAAGATTGATCAAATCAACACATATAAATAAGCACCAAGAATCATGAATCGATGCCCGGAAGGTAAATAGCGATAACAGTAAATCACAACATATAGGATCGAATCATGCAAACCCTAGGATCGATGCGAATTTTAGCTACGCATAATTAAATTACCAAAGCAATAAATAATTAAATAAAACATAAATTAAGATAGATAGATAAAACCGTAAGAATCCACGAAGAACAATTGTAGCGACTTGAATCCGGAAGAAATTACGAATTCTAATACTAAACTATGAAATTGGAATGAAAATACTTAAAGAAAAAGCTAAACTAAATTAAGCGGAAAAGAATTTGCAAAAGAAAATAAAGAAGAATTTGTGTTATGCTCTGGAATGGTGTTCTTCAACTACTGCTCTATCTCCCTATTTATAATAAAACATAAGCTTCCTTTTTCATAAATTCCCCAATCTTATTCTGACTCTGATTCAATCCTATTCTGACTCTGATTCAATCCTATTCTGACTCGGATTAGAAGTATACATGGACTAGGTGTCTCAAATTGCTGAAAATTCATGATTTCGCGAGTTTTGCCCTTGCGACCTTAGGTCGCGAGCAAAACTCGCGAATCGTCTTTCTCGCTGCACGCGACTTATTTGTTCGCTCCGCTCTCTCTCGTCCGGACTCAATTACAATCTGTTTGCGCCTACGGACTTCTATTGAGATGCTCTTTAACATATTCAACGTTTTACATCCATCCTTGTCAAATCCATTTCATCATATTCAACGTCGTTTTCAAGCGATTCTTCGCATGAGCTCGCGTTGGCTATTGATTCCTCTTTATCGTGATCCACCTTTTGACATTAAAACCTATGCTAAAATGACATGAAATACACATGGCATAATATCTTCCAAGGTAAACATAAATATATCAAAAGACAACTCAAAAGATCACTTATCACTTAGAAACGAAACGAATATAGCCTTATAAATCATGTAAAAATGAGGCTTATCAGGGGTGCTGACCACCACTGCTTGATGAAGAAGAAGCTGCCTCCATGGCATGTTTTCCCGTATCCCGTCTCTCAACAGATGGACGGCTATCCACATATGGCCGCTGTGGCTCCTCAACAACCGCAATCTTAACGAACTCAGCCGACGATGTCATCTGGCTGGGTCTTGAAGGTGAAGGCTCTAAGGGCGGCTCTGATGGAGACCCTGAAAGATCAGGATCCTGAACAAACTGTGGAGCCCTCCTCGGAACTCGACGTCTACGTCGAGGCTCATCCACCGGATGAGACACCCCTAATACACCACGATGAGAAGGGAACTGTCGTCCCTCCTTCAAAGGATTTGACGGTGTCAGAAAATTCACACCGAGTGGAGAGGGGTATGAGACAGACGCCCAGTAAATGGTGGTAACCTCGAATGAGTCGGCTCGATCGTTGTGAGATGATAATCGACCTACAATAAATTGAAAGATATTATTTAATATTCTAATAATACAATACCTCATACATGATTTAAAATTATAATAAAATTCAGTACCTCTTGCTCAAAAAGAGGTTGTAAAGCTGCCGGTGAGAGCCTACTCTTGAACTTCCACCTCAACACTCTCGGATACGCTGTGGGGTTGACGTACTTCTCAGCTATACTTCCCAAGTCTGGTATGATCTCGAGTGACCAAACATATAGTGCCCAGACTGGTCCGTAAAAGTGGTATTGAGCATTAGGTTGACAATGCGTCGTATAATATCTCAATATCTGGTAACTGTATGCCCCCCACGAAAATCGGCAAAACGCCTCCAGATCGTCAACCAATGCCCAAACCCAATCAGCTATTACCTTGCCCGTCTCATACCCAAATACGAATCCATAGAGGAGAATAACGTGGGCCACGTAAATAGTCACGAAGATCTACATCATTAAAATCACTACTACAAAATCTATCTAATAGATTATTTAATGTAATCTGTGTGCCCATAAAAAGCTATATACCTCAACGTTGCTCAAGTCGTAGTCTTGTGGGATCAAATGATGATGACCCAAATTGCGGGCGGTGACTAGAGCTTAATCTCTAATGGAAAACATATATTTCTTCCATTGATGAAAAATACATTTTCGGTTGCGTAGGTTCTATTTGACGGAGACTATATGGTGCAAAGATAAACTAGACTTAGGCAGGGAATCCAATCAATCATATGACCAAAGCAAACCCCTAAACATATCTAGCAACCTGTTCATGCATACTTATCTAGCAAGACATTCTTAATATACTTAAAATAGTCGGTCTATAATATGTCTTTACATCCGCCACAACATTTATCGTAGTAGGCCTCAAGAAAGCAGGATCGACCTACAATTATATCAATGCCACATATTACACAACGTCAACAAACCAACAAACTACTACAATAATTATTTCATTTGTCTATAATTAGCATCAATAAACATCCTATCATACAAATATCACAAATAATTAGAAATCAATCTCTACAAATCACCGATCAAAACACTCGCCATAATTAAGTAATACAATTTAACCATTCTAAACTTAAAAAAAAGAAAAAATCAATGCAAAAAAATATGAAAACATACTGTAAACATAGGAAAATCGATTTGTTTGTATGCAAATCAATTCATTTTCATTTTGCGAGTATAATACATGCACCAAAAGATACGAAAACATAAAGAAAACATACCTTAAACATACGGTAAATATTCGAGAATAATGTCATATCGGTAAATATTTAGTTATTTAATTACTCATATTCAATGATAGTATTCAATCACATTTAACAATATTTACAAAATATACATACGGTAAACATATTAAAAATCGCATAACTATATTGTTTCAAAATAATATACACGAAAGCATACCGGTAAGTCCGACATATTGTCACTCGTTACTTCGAAAATAATCGTAAAATATGGTTCCCCCTGCATTATTACAAAATTCAATTAATAACTAATTATTAGAAAATTAAATTGATATCAGTGCGTAAATTGGAAAAATCAATTGTAGTTTCCGATCGAAAAGGCTGTCTCCAGTTGATCGGAGAGAAGCCTTCCTCGACCGGAGACAACCTTTATACACTTGATTTTCCAATATATACATATTAATCGTTGTTTTCGGTCGACTAAAGCTTCTTTCCGGTCGATGAAGGCTTCTCTCCGGTCCGGAAACAACGATTAATATGTATATATTGAAACAATTACAAATTTCCGGTCGACTAAAGCTTCTTTCCGATCGAGGAAGCCTTCTCTCCGGTCGACCGGAGAGAAGGCTTCATCGACCGGAAAGAAGCTTTAGTCGATCGGAAACAACGAGTAATATGTATATATTGAAAAAATTACCTCCGGGAAGTGAATATTCAGGCTCGACTATTGATTCCGGGTTGTTCTTCACTCACGGGAATGGAAATGGAAATTCTGCTCAATCTCTCTTCTTATCTTTCGAAAATTTTGAAAATTGTATTAAGAAAGATTTACGAATGAAATTCGCTCAATCTCTCTATCTTTGAAATTTTTGAAGCCAATGTTTCGGGAAAGAAAAGTGAGAATGAGTGGTACAATGTTCAGGAAGCCAAAATATTACATGAGACACGAGACTTTAATTTGCCAAACTCGGTCAACTGAAATGCAAAAATGGATTTAATTTGCCTGAGACTTTAATCGAGTTTGGGAGTTTGCGACTTTAATTTGCATGACTTTGCGAGACTTTAATTTGTTAAAGAATCGATTCTCCATTCACATCACTCTTCCTTCACATCACTCTTTCCTTTTGCGAAGAATATATTACCTTAAGTAAATGGGTATAGGTGTAGTAAATTTTGAAAATGGATATGAGTGGTATATAATTTCACAAATAGTGGTATATAAGTTTGGCTCCATAATACTATGGGGATGAGAAGAATGACTAATCTCGTATTCATGGGAATAAATATAACTTTAAATGATGATTAATGTTATAAAATCTTACTAATTATAAGATTAAGAATAGACCGAAATAACTATTTCATTCACATTCTGTATACCAACAATCACCTAGATGAACATGCCACAAACTTAAAAATCTTAAAGAAAGAAAAAAAACATTTCTCAAAACCCTAGTCAAAAGTCAAAACCCTCGGCCCACCCCTCCCTCCCAATCCCGTCGCCTCCCTCTCTGCTATCCAGCCGTCGCGGGCGCTTCTGCTGCTCGTTCCGCCACCGTCTCACTGCGCGACTCGTCATCATCATCCTTCATTCATCTTCATCTGCTTCTGCTTTCTCAAACAAAGACACTTAACCTCGCAATATTTAAGTGAAATAATTGGTCCGGATCTATGAGCAGCGCAGGCGGTGATGCTGAAAATTCTTTGAGTTGGTTCGCGCGTGGGGATGGATCCTGCCCCGTATCTTTGCCGGCCAAACCCGGATAGCATGGTGCCTCTATAACCTGCCTGCGGTCTGAGCCTCGCACTTTTCTTATTTAATTTTGGACTGGAAAATAGTAGTACTATTAATTATTTCAGAAAATATTGAACATCCATTGATGATTTTTCTAGCTTAGACTGTGATCTATGCTTCAGTGGGTGGATTTCATGTTATGGATTTCAATTTCAGTGGGTTTAAGGAATTTTCTTGAAGTAAAAGAAGATATTATTATTATGACGTACAATACATAATAATTACTCCTTCCATCCCATTTAAAATGTCTCACTTTCCTTTTTGGGTTGTCAATCAAATGTCTCATTCCATTTTGGAAATAATTATCCATTTAAAGATATGGACCCTACCCACTTTTTAACACTTTAACTACTTTATACATTTCTCATAAATACCCGTACCCAAAAGAAATGAGACACTTTAAGCGGGACGGAGGGAGTATATCGTTCAGATAAAAAAGTTAAAAAAACTACTAATTTTTAATTTATTTATTTTTTTGCAGTTATATATATATATATAAAATTTGAAAATACATAAATAAAATGGGCTAAACACTTAATTAAAGGGAAAACTTGTATCGTCACTATTATATGGCAGAATTAGTATGTTTTTATCTTTGTGGCCACTACTAATATTTACTTAAGCAAACTAGTTATTTACACCAATTGGCACTTCTTTGTTCTACTAACATTAGGTACATAAATCATAGGGGAAAGACAATTTTATATCTCAATGTTTGAATAATTTCAAAATTTAATATTTATCCTATTATTGTTTCAAATAATTCTATCATGTCGTTGAGAAAAGAGTCAACTTTTTTTTTGGGGGGTATTAATTCCAATCAGTCCAACCATTGATAGTTGGAATTGAGACCACGATGGTTGGAATCCCTTTGACTTGAAAAACCAAAATTTTCAATTTGACATTGACTCGACACCAAAATTTCACCTCGAATAATCACGAAACCTTAACTTCGTAGCACCAAATCAATGTTGTATTGAGAAATTGGTTTGAAGAGTTTTGTAGTTCAAGTCAAAAGGATTTCAATAGTGGTTTCAATTCTAACAATCAATAATCATATTGGTCAGAATTAGTGCCGCAAGACCCACACAAGAAAAGAAATGTGATTTCTCTTACAAGTAAGGTAAAATTGTTAATAATGATGATTTTTTTTAAAAATAAAATAAAATATCAACAACAGTGATAATGATAGTATGAGTGTTAAAAACAATCAAATGTTAAGAGTATAAAATGAAATTTGAATTCTATGCCATTAATAAAAAAGAAAACACATGGATTAGCCACTTAATGAAATTGGTTGTTCTTCAAAGTTAAATTTCATACAGTAACTTGTGTGTTTTTTTCGTACAATATCCACTAATCGATCAATATAGATCATTATGTATGAAATAAAAATACATTATTACGTGTGTATATATAGAGAGAGGGGGGATGAATTAGGTAGAAATGAAATTATTTGTAAAAAATGAGAATAAACCTAAACTATTGATTTTAGTTAACCTATGGACAATATTAATTTACTTTGCACTACAGTACATTACTATACATGCTACACTTTAATTTCGCAGGATTTATTTAAAGGTTATATTAGTAATTTTATTTTATGTTACAAACTGCTATTTCCTTGATTTTAGGTATTTATTGTAATCTATCTTGTAACTTCTTATTTCAGATATATTATATTTTTTTGTTGCACGGATATAATAAATTCGTAGCATTTGCTATACAACAATAAATTATGTTACGGGATATGTAGTGTGTGCCACATATTTATTAAATATGTGCATTGATTGTATTACATATGTGCTACATAAAGTGTAGGTAGTCCAACAATAAATTGTGATGCGTAATGTGTGTCACAAATTTATTAAATATTTGTTATAGAATGGTTAGTTTGTGCAACATTATATTGAGCAGATTATAAAATCTCTATTTTTTCGGTAAGTGATAAAATTATCAAGAATCGACGAGATTTACATTTGTTGTGACGGAGAAAATAATTTTTTTATACCAAATTTACCTTTATTCGAATTATTTAATAAAATAAAATCTGAAATCATTAACTAAATTTCCTTCAATCTAGACCGTTGATATGGACTAGATGTGTGGATGTGATATATTCTTATTTCTTACACTTATCGAAATTCTCACCAGAACCATCCCATATATATATGCGCATGAAGTATGTTAATAAAGTAAAATAACAATTAAAATTGGAAAACACACATAGCTTCTATTTTAATTTGATCAATAATAGTCTATTTTATGCATTAGTGAGAGTTTTACCAATAACCACAGAGGATGTGGTTATTAGTAAAACTCTCACTAATGTATACACTATGAACTCATGAAATCGTCTGAATTCGTTGTGAAAGTATCTAAATTCATTATGTAAATGTTGAATTCAAAAAAATAAAAATTTGTTTCTCATGAGATTCGAACTCAAGTGTTTGAATTCATCAAATAAAGTGATGAACTCATTATAGATCTTAACGAATCAAAGGCTGAAATTGATTCATATTTTGTAATTTAAGATTAGTTTGTATTTGATCCAATTTATATATATATATATATATATAGGAGATGGTTCATGTAAGAAATGATAATCTGATAGAAAATGAGAATGAATCTGGATTAGGTAGATCAATGGTTGAAATTTTAATTTCAGTTGTGCTACAGTTTTGTGTTTTGTGTGCTACGCGGATTCTTGTGAAAGACTAGAACCCTTCTTGTGCTTCTGTTGCAATGAAAGAAATGCTAAACTAATATATTTAGCATATGTGCTACTGAATGGATGAAATATATGCTAAACTAACATGTGCAACATAGTAATTCGATTGTCTTATACAAATATGAAAGATGTACTCTCGTTCCTATTTCCTACACTAAGAAGCTTTCTCACCATAATCCACCCATATATATATATATATATATATATATATATATATATATATATATATATATATAGGATATGAATCGGTGAAAATGAGAATGAATCGGGTCTTTAATTATTTGGATCAATGATTAAGATTTAATTGTACTTTCTGTTTTATGTTTTGTGTGTTACGTGGATTCTTTGTGCGACTAGACCCTTCTTGTGATACGTTGCAATGAAAGATGTGTTTAATTAATATATTTAGCATATGTCTACTGAAAAGATGAAATATGTGTTAAACTAACATGTGCAACATAGTAATTTTGATTGTACTATACAAATATGAAAGTTATGCTCACGGCTACACTTATTTTCATTCTCATGGGAATCATCCCTATACATATATACATATATATATATATATATATATATATATATATATATATATATATATAGTTGATCAAATGAGAACTCATATTTTTAAGAAATAAGAACTATTCCTCTCTATAGATTTTTCGCTTATCCTGTGGATAAGATTAACAGGATAAGATTTATTATTATTTTAGGATTTTTTTACATAACTGATTAGTATAGAAACTTGTTATTCATTGTAACCGATTTTTTCCTAAAGACTTGGGATTCTTTTTTATATTTACAATATGTATATTTCTTGTACATTGACTGCATTGCATATTAGTAAATATTAATATTAGAAAAATCATTTCATCAATTTGAAAAATTATATACTCCCTCTGTCCCCCATATTCCTTCCTAGTATTCCATTTTGGGACGTCCCCCAAAATTCTTCCTATTCTATTTATGGAAAGATAGTTTCCAACTTTACCCTCAATAATATTCTTTAATTAAACCTTTACCATCTATGGCCCACCACTATTTCTCTTTTCCACCCTCAACAACCTATTTATTTACACATTTTTACCACCTATGGCCCACCACTAACTAATTTAATATTATATTAATGTGGGACCCATATTCCACTCACAATAACTCAACAACTTTTATTAAAACCCATATATTCCTAGGAAGGAATATGGGGACTGAGGAGTATTATTTTAGTTGATTAGATTTGAATTTTTGTGCATCATAGGCGGCGTTTATGCAAACAAAATATATGATTGTGCATTCTCATCATCATTATCGATTTTGAATATCCCTATCATTAGAGAATTATGATCTTTATTTTAAGATAATTATATAATTTTGATTCTTTTTTTACGTTAATTATTATTCAAGATAGTTTTATAAATTTGATATTTTTATGTTAATATTATTCAAACAAGGATTCTTAATTTTATAAGTTTGATACTTAATTCTTGTTTTATTTAGCATAACCTCTTATAACCATATGCATAACCAATGCAATCCGATGCACAACGTTTATCCGGTAAGCATATTAGTCGAATCATAAGAATAATCATGATTGTATAACACTTTTTTTCTCGACCACGGATTGCGAGTTTGCATTGCGTAATATTAATTATGATCTTTATTTTGAAGGTTATAAATTCTATTTTATGTTAATTTTTATTCAAACACGGATTCTCAATTTTATAAATTTGTTTCTTAGCTACTATTTTATTTAGTATAACTACTTACAATCATATACTGTTGCTATTTTCAAAACAAATCAAGCGCAAAGAGAGTCGCATAGGCGAAAACTCGGGGTTGAAAATTTACCTTAACACCCTAACAAGTTTAAAACCAAAAATAGTATAAAATTAGTCAAATTTGTTTTAAGCAAGAATTAAATATAATCCATAAGATCGATTAAATCTAGGGTGAGCATAAGTTCTTATTTTTTATCTTAGATGAGGTTCTCCTATAACCAACTTTTATATATATATATATATATATATATATATATATATATATGGGTAGGTTATGTTGAGAAAACTCATTAGTGTAGAAAATATGAATATATATGTAAGTCTAGCACATATTTCATAATTGTGTAGTACAATTAGAATTATTATGTTACACATGTTAGTTTAACACATATTTCATCCATTCGTAGCACATATGCTAAATATATTAATTTAGAACATATTTCATTGCGGTATAGCAAAAGAAGGGTTCTAGTACAACACAATAATCCTCTTAGCGGATAAAACACAAAATGTAGCACAATCGAAATTAAAACTCAACCATTTATCCAAAGAAATCAAATACCCAGATTCATTCTTATTTCCTAAAAATTATTCTTTCCTACATGAATCATTTCATATATATATATATATATATATATATATATATATATATATATATATATATGGGATGGATCAAATGAGAACCACAAGTATTTTGAAAATGAGAACTAATCCTAGCGTAGATCTAAGTGTATCCATTGTTAAGATTTAAAGTTAATTTAGCATATTTTTACTGATTTTATTAATAAGGTTATTATTGTATTTTGCTTTTTAGTATAACCGATTTATTCCTTAAATTGGGGATTCTTATAGTTATTTCTGGTAGGTGATTAATTGCAACTATTTATTATCTTTACCTAGTTCAAATTTTATGGTCTGTATGAAAGCATATTAACATATTTTTCGTTTATTGAAATGTTCAAATTGTATAGTAGATTTTTTATTAAAATTTCATAGTAAAATTCCGTTTATCATTCAGTTCGGTTTATGCATTTATTTTGGAATTTTATGCATATTTTAAATGTTTGTTGTGCACAAGGCCGACCTGCATATTTTGAAAATATGTTTACGCAATTAACATCATGATTCACACACACAACGTCCACTGCCACATCTATATTGTATTGTAACTCATAATATAATAAATGTTGTTTTATGCATTATTCTATGATCGTTGTGCAATGTTCATGAATATGCTAACGAGATATAGTTCATTCTCATAATGGATGATATGCGAGTCTATTTTGTGTTCAATGCACAACTACTATCTAGTTATGCATATTAATCGAATCACGAAAATAATCATACTTGTAGATCATTATTTTTTTCCCACCCACTAATTATGGGATTTTCGGTACCAAATTCTTATTTGTGATATTTATTTAAAGTAAATATTTTATTTTTACGTTAATTATTATTCAAATAAGGATTCTCAATTACGTAAGTTTTATTTTTAGTTACTTTTTTATCCGCATAACTACTTACAATCTTATGCACAACCAATACTATCGTATGCATAATTATTAGTTTCAGAGAGAGAATGTAAATTATACATGTGCAAAAAATTAGGGGTGGACGAATCTTTATATTGACATTTATGCCCCTAACACGTTTAAAACCATAAAAATAGTATTAAAATAGTCAAACTTGTTTTAAAGCATGGATTAAATATGATCCATTAGATTAGATGATATCAAGGGTGAGAATAAGTTCTTATTTCATATCTTAGATGTGGTTCTCCTTATAACCAATTATATATATATATATATATATATATATATATATGAATTGGTTATATATATATGAATTGGTTATAAAGAGATGAGATATACATATATATATATATATATGAATTGGTTATAAGGAGAACCTCATCTAAGATATGAAATTCTATATTGGGTGAGCTATTCTACAAATCCTCTTAAGATAGGAAATAAAAACTCATCTCCACATTTTTTCTATAAACCAATGATTCACAATCCATCATGTAATTATGTGGGTTCCACCAAATTAAACATAATATCTCTAATCTTTCTTTCCAATATTTGATAGACACGTATTTTTTCTTATCTCATCTCTTCTATTTTATCTCTCCATTTTATCTCTCCATTTTATCTCTCCTACACATTTACAATTTTAACGTAATAAGTTTGTATCTTCCAAAAATAATTTACAATTCTAAAATACTTAGTTTGCAATAAAAACTCATATATTTGCAACAGTTTGAAGGTTTCCATTTTATAACTCATATATTTGCAACTAATAAGTGTACTGTTTGCAGTACACAATGTAACACGTACGTATTTGTAAATTTGTGTTGCAAAATATTGTAAATGTTAATTACAAAACTTTGAGTTTTAGAATGAAAACATTGAAATTGTTGCAAATAGATGAGTTTTTTAATTGTAAATGGAGGTTTTCAATTACAAATTGATATAAAAGATGTAAATTTATAATGTCAAAATTACAAATGTCTAAGATGGGAAAAAGGAGAAAAATAGAAAATTTGAAAGAGGGGAGACAATACATATTTAGGAAATAAGAGAGAAGAAATAGAAGTGGGAAAATCACTACTAGAAATTTGGCTTTTCTCTACACCTCAAAGACTACGTTTTTATTAAAAGCGTCGTATATATGTATAGACTACGCTTTTTATCAAAACCGTAGTCATGTCTTGAAAATTATTGAAATATAGACTACGATTGTCTTAATATCGTAGTCTTTATGAAATAATATTACGATTAACAAAATCGTAGTCTATATGCTAAAATTGACATCCAAATACACTACAGTTATCAAAAAGCGTAGTATATATGCATAAATTTTTAAAAAAAAATTACAGAATTAAGTTTCGAACTCACGACGTGTGAGTTAGTGACAAATGACTTAACCATCTTCACCAACAATTCATATTATGTTGGACTTTATTTATTATTACATTTACAAGTTTGACAGAAGTTTACATAGGAAAGCATTGACTTCATCCTTCATTTCGGATTTAGAAAATTTTCGAAACCCCTAACTCCCGCCGTGCGACCCATCCCTCAGTCTTACCCTCCTTGCCGCTCACTGTTGTTCCATCGACGGCGGTCTCGTCGTCGAGAGCCACCACCGCTGCGCCAACACCGCCGCTCGGTGAGTTCTCGCTCTCTCTGCTCAGAGAAGGCCTGTGATTTCAATTGATTTCAGAGAAACCTCCATTAATGCTGTTTCTGAAGATATTGATTTCAATTTATTTTATTTTCTGATTATTCTTTATTATTGTTTATTTGTTCTTCTGATTCTTCGGTGAGTTGTCATGGACCGAGTTCACTCACAGAGAGGGTTTGCGTGTATCTATTTTACATCTATATAAATGCGGTGTTTGCGTGTGTATGTGTGTGAGAGAGAGCAGTAGCTGTGTACAAATTAGAGTGAGAAGCTCATTTTAGAACGAGAAAGTGCATATCTTGGGTTAAAATCGGAAGAATTTTTTGTTATTTTTGGCATTGTTTCTTCTTCTGTTCATTAAATTTTCTTGTTTTTGGGGTAAACTGTTGTTTGTAGATAAAGGTGGTTCAATTTTGGAAATGGCCGTTCTGGTTTTGGCATCAATTTAACGCTTACCACTATTTGAGGAAGTTTCTTTACCTTCCCTAAGTAGTAAATTAGTAATGGATATGTGGCCTATGTTTTTTGTTAGGTTGAAAGGGTGGTTTTCAACTTGTTTAAATTTGTTTAGGTATTCCATCTCTCTTGATTATGACTAAATATAATTTTATTAATCAAAGAGGAGCCACAAATTTAACTTATATGGATGGATAGATGAGGCAATTTAAACTGTTTAAGGGGGTAGAATTTTAAAGTTAGTGAACTTATTGGTAAAATTCAAGGAAGGAGTCAGCCCCGACGTTTCTTGCTTCGTTTCTGTTCATTAAGTACTTATGCGGATTAAAGTTAGCTTTTGTTGTCATTTATGATGTACTTAATTTAATCTGGTGATTGTGTGTAATTTGATTGTCATTTGTTGCAGTTGTCCCTGTTACAGATTTGGCAAGAATATGAAACGAGCTGTATTTGGTTCTTGTTTTCTTCAGGTAAATGTACTGTTCTTTCTTATGGAGCATTTATATTCCTTTCCCATTGAGCTGCGTGGTAACCCATAGATTAAGGAGTATGTGCAAATGTAATTATAACATTACAGTCCGAATTAAACTATACAGAATCTGAATATCATGAAGAAATTGTGTGTAGGCGTTTTATGGTCTTGAAACAGGTTAACTAGTGTGTTTATATTGTATGCAACTGATATATATCTGGATCAGCTTTTACTAAGGGAGCAAAGATTTATGTCACCCAGTTAAAGGAGTTTAAACTTTGTAGAAGTCGGTTTTTAACATTGCTTTCATGCTTGCTTAGTAGTTCTAAACTGAGTTTCTTACATTGCTGAATATTGAGTTGTACATGAATTGCGCAAGGATCTATCCACTCAATTCTTCTCGTCATTGCCCTTTCCAACCTGTTAGCGTTCACAATAACCAGAAAATGCTACTTTCTATATTTGGCCATATTGTTTGCTCTCTGAGTTGCATCATATATGGGATATTACCTCATACAGATAAAGAAGAAGTTCAAGATAAAATTAAGCATTGCCTTCTAAAACTGTTTTCTACTAGGTAATGCTATCATTTCAGTTTCAAAGGATAAAGCCTTTTATCCATGTAACTGCATGCTAAGTCTTTTCATGATAATGATTACTGTTGCTAGTATTCCAGTATGCAACGGGAAATTTTAATAGCCTTCAGAAATGTAAGTGGTGGAGAAAGAGAAAACCCATATGAGATATACAAGTTGTTCCAATAATTTAAACTATTTATTTAGTAGCTGTTAATTGTTCTTCATATCGCCTCAATTTCAATCTGATCCAGTTCCAAAATGGAAAGAGTGCTATAATCTCATAGTTCACATTTATTAAGGATCTTGAACACCTGTGGCTTCTTCGATATTAACTACAGAAGCACACTTGAGTTTTGGGGTAGCAGGATGAAGTGAGTAATCTTACTACAATATTTGCTCGAGACCTTTTCTGTGTAAGGGGTTGGTCTCACTAGTACAATTCAAATAACTACCAGCAGGATAACAACGATACCTTTTGTCTTCAATTACTTCCTGATAGTGATAGATTATTGATGTTATTGGAATTGAGATTTAGGATCATCAATGTATATGTATCTCTGTGTGTTGGGGGGGGAGGGATATTGGTGGTTTTATTGTTTTGGTTTTGCATATTTATGTCAATGCTTTTAATTAATTGTCTATCCCAAACATTTATGACTTACTTATCTCAAAATCTTGGAAATAAAGACTGAAGATGATTGAAACTTGTTAGTGAAACATGTTCCCTAGTTTCTGAATTTGGACATGCGAGAACTTGTCATTTAAATGTGAATCTGTTGTCTGCTCCGCTTTTTATTTTATTTTTTTACCCTGTAAATAATGGTCAAGTACAAGCTGTACGCTATTCGTACTTCTCAGTCTCAGCTCAACTCCTATTAAATTATTATTAATCCACAATTTGCTTTATTTCTATTTAAGATTCTTGGCCCAAAAAAAAGTTACTCTTAAGTTCTTAACTTGCCTCGCCTACACTGTAGCCTGCTGTTTGATATTTGATTGTGCAACATGAAAATTTCTTGAATATAATATACTGCTGTACTACTATTCACGGAAGTTTTTACAAGCAATTTATAAAAACTTGATGCCTTATTTATGAAAAATATGGTTCTTGGCTCCACAAATTTTCCTTACCGACTTTTAATATCTAATTTTGCATTCAGGAGATTTTGCTTGATTGCTTATTGAATATTGTTAGTTTATTGGTGACATTGATACAAGAAGCCTTGTGCATGGTGGATCTTACTAAGGATTTCTACTTTAGTTACTCCTACCATGTGATGAGAAGTCTCAAGAGGAACATGTGTGATAGCGAGACAGGGCAAGTTTTGTATGAAACTATGTTTGTGTGGAATGAATTTCTGACTCGTGGAATACGAAATATTCTTCAGAACACTTTATGGACTGTTGCTTTGGTCTATGGCTTGTTTAAGAGATGAGGTTACATAATCTTCATGAGTCAATGCTTTGGCTAAAATATATATACTTCAGATTTAATCAATCTTATATTTAATTTGGCAATGTTGTTTCACCTCCGTTTAGTCACAATGGTTGTGCTTATTAATTGTGTTGTATCTTGCCATTGCTTACTTTTCCAAGTATTTTTAGAATCTGATTGTGATTGCATGATCTTGATGAACCCAACTCAGGCTACACTTTCTATATCAGGAGGATCTCCAGCTGACTCTAATTGCTAGACGTTCACGACATTATGCTGGTACTAGGTAAGTTTGCAAAGCGTGACAAAAATTGGAGTATATAAATCAATTCCAAGTTACAGTTTCTCTTGTGGCACTTTGATTCAAACATGCATTAATTTGTATCCTTGAGGATCTTCTTTGAGACCAATCCCTGCTGCCTTAATAGACACAGAATGCAGAATATGTCACATCTTAAAGTTCTTGGAGATGTGTTTATTTTGGTGAAGAGTTATAAAGGGTTGAGAAATCTCAATCAAAATACAAAACAAACTAAATTAAATTGCACTACTCCATATTATGACAGTGTCAAAGACAAAGGAGCTTTGGATTGTTAATGTTCTGACACTAGCTAGCTAGTTATCTTGTCTAAGAGTATTGTAAGAACAAAATTATTATTTCCTTGTTGTTGGTTATTAAAATCGTATAAACTGTGGAGGTCCATATGACATTGTAGTAGAAGATGTACATAATCTGTTCCTTATAGTTGGGACTTGGGATAAATGAGCACCATGAGTTCAAAAAGAAACTGCTCTTTTGAACTTTTGCCGTGTTCTTTGCCTGACTGGACAAAGATTTTGTTGCATAACTTGGGCTTTATCAACTTATAGTTCTCCTTCCTGCCTGTTATTCTCTCTGAGTTTTTGTCCTCTGCTTCTAAATTGGTTGTGTATAGTTTTGGTAAGATTTATGTCCTTTTCATCCATCCACATACAGCTAAAACTAATCAATGCAGATATCTGAAGCGAGGTGTCAACGAGAGGGCAGAGTGGCAAATGATGTCGAGACTGAGCAAATTTCATTTATGTTCTTATTGGGTAAAAATCTTTAATATAATCATTTTTTCATATAAGAGTCTAATATTCTATTTTTGAATTGTTAATAGTTTCAAAATTGAACTTACTCTCGAGAGGACATTGATGAAGTTATGTTGAATAGGCCAATCTCATGCTTCTTCACATATAGATTGTGATGTTTTTAGTTGTAAGTTATTGATCTTTGGATTATTTTGTACTGTGATATAGGGGATACGTTCTTATTGTTTTGTTATGTGATGTGGCGGTATTTTGTATAGTGATTTTGTAGCAGTAATGAAAACAGATTGTATATTTTTGTATAGTGATTTTGAACGTAATGAAAGCAAGTATATTTTAATCTCATTTGCTATTAGATTGCGCGTTATTAATTGTATAGGTTTTAAATAAAGAAATTAACTACGGTTGAAATTGAAAAACCGTAGTACAAAAGATATATTGACTACAGTTTGAAAAGTCAACCGTAGTCAATTTAGCATAACGACTACGGTTGTAATAGAAAAAGCGTAGTATATAAAATATAAGATTTTGCATAAAAATCGTAGTAAATTTGACATTAAAATCGTAGTAATACAATTAAAACCGTAGTAAATATATTTAGACTACGCATAAAACATGTAGTGTATGCGAAAATAAGTGTAGTCTATAGTCGGTATAGATTACGCTTAAAAAAGTGTAGTGTATGTACGAAATTAATTGTAGTCTATAGTCGATATAGACTACGCTTAAAAAGCGTGTGTATGTGCGAAAAGTGTTGTCATAGTCGATATAGACTATGCATAAAAAGCGTAGTGTGTGTGCGCCAAGCTTTCTCTACATCACTTTTCTATACGGTTCAAACGCACATAGACTACGCGTTTTATGGGTAGTCTATTCTGCATTTTCTAGTAGTGAATCAAATTTCACATAGTTATAACCATTCAATGTTATTACAAATATACCATTATATATTTTAAATAATAGTAAATAAAACTAAAATTTCATATAATCTAATTAAATTGTTGATTTTGAAAATTAAACAGACTAAATTTATTCTTAATTCTTATTTATATTTGTATTTGAATGTGTGTGTATATTTATATTCATGATCTATATAAATAAGCTAGAGTGATAGGACTTTGTTGCTGACAATCACGAGATGTGGCTACAGACAAATGTCTCACTGTCAAGGAATAAAAGTGTACAGAACTACAGTATAATGGGATTTGCCGACAAATCATTACTCGAAGATTCTTTCTATGAAAAAAATTATTATAACAACTTTTCTCTTGAAAAAAGTAAAGGACAAATAAAATGGTTTCAAATCATTTAAAGTTATTTGGAAGTAGGCACTAATGTGACGCTGGAGCTAGCTAGGCACCTGAAAGGAAAAATACTTGTAAGGTAAGTTGAATAGTCCGACTTTTATTGTTTTTGGCGAACAAGAGAATCCCTCTGTTAGGCCATCTCTAACAATACCTTCCCATTTTCAGGTTTTTACTGATATCATCATAGACACATCATCATATTTCCTTCTCTTATTTTCACCTCCAACAATACCTTTCCAAACTCAGGTTTTTACTGACATCATTATGGACCCCATTTTTCACCCACTTTCAATTAATTCATTATTTATTGATGGAACAATACAAAGTAATTAATTATTTAAAAATAATAAAATTGACAAATAACATATATTTTTGCAAAAAAAACATACAATGCACAAAGACAATTTAAGCAAATTAAATTAAATTAAATAGATAAATGCATAATTATTAGCAAATTTTATAATTAGAATATGAATTATTTAGAATAATAGTAATTTTAACAAAATAAATTACAAAAGATAAAAAAATGAAGAAAGAACAAAAAAATAAAAGAACTAAAAAAACGAAAAGCAAAAGCAAAAAACTGGAACAAAAACTAAAAGCAATTAAAGAAAATAATAAAAAAATATAAAACTTTGGCACACACATCAATAACACCCGAGAGGTGCTGCAAGCTTTCCTCTCTCCACTCCCACCCTCCCCTCCCTCCCCCAACGCCAGTTTTGAAGAATGCAACCTTCTTGCATCCCCCATTGGGGATGCTCTTATAGTTTTCATTATTAAATTTGCACTTTTTAGTTTTGTCATCTTTGCTTTCTTCACTTTGTTGGACAAGATATTGTCGTCTATGTGCTAAGAAATAAGTCCATCAAATATTTTTATTTAATATTATTTTAGTATATTTATAAAAAACTTTTATTTTAAAAACACTTAAAATCTCTAATTTTATAATTTTTACTCTAACTTTATTAACTTATTTACAGAAAAATCACTTATAGTTCATCTATTTACTTCCACTATTAATTTATATATTCATTTATTATCTTCATGACCCATCTTTTAATCATGTTTATCTATTTATTTATTATCTTCACTCATTTTACACTCATTATAATTTATTAAAACGCGTGTCACCAAAATCAAAGAACGAATATAATAGACAGATGAAGTATAACATTTGATTGTAATTATTAAAAATTCATGATATTTTGTCGGAAGGTCAACGACTTAAAATTTAAACTTTAATTTGCAATTTATTATACAATGTCAAGATTTGAAAAATCAAAAGTTTTTTTTTTTGCAAAAGTAATGTTTTGAATCTGACAATGAACACAAGAATTTAAAATTTTATGACTAAACTATGTCGGTTTATTGGAGATGTTAAAATTTAAAAAAATTACAAAGTGATGTTTCAAATTGTAACGACTAAAAAAGTTATACGGAAATTACTAAACAGCGTAAAATGGTAAACTAGATGATCATTTCGCTTGTCTATCTATATATACATAAATATATATGTATGTCTAGATAATGAAATCTCACATACTACCCTAATTAACAACATGTATAATTAGTTTTTGTAAGGGTTACATGAAAATTAAATCTCAACCTTTCAATATTTTTGCAAATTAAATCTAACTTTTAAAACACTGCAATACTATCTCAATCTTTCAATACGTACCAAATTCGACCTTGTAAATTTCCTGTACGAATTTGAAGTTGAGACTTAAATATTTGTCATTAAAAATCAAAATTGATTAAAGACTTTTGAAGCTCATTCTCTTTGCTGTCCTTTTTTGCCATCGATTTTAGTTGTCTTCAGGTGCTCGGAATTACAATTCGAACCATCACGTAACTCTAACTCTCACGCCAATCCGTAGCTCATGAATTACTCAGCTGTTGGATGTTCAGTGTCAAAATTTGTAATGCAAGCGAACAATATAATAGACTTCAAAAAGCTCTCAATTAATTTTGCTTTTCGATGCATGTAAAAATTTGCTACTTATCAAAAGATTGGGACATTATTATAATATGTTAAAATTTTAATTTAATTTACAAAATACTTAAAGGTTGAGATTTTGATTTACAACGTACTTTCCACTAAGTCTCCACCAAAACCACCACAACCATGAACTAACAACTTTAATTCTATGTTTTGGTTTAGTGATATGTGTCGGTCTTTCAATTTCAATTTAGTGGAGGAAAGAATTATCCCATTTCAAATCATTGCATTTTGTTTTCACTCTTCTAAAAAATTCATTCATAGTAAAAAATATCACATAAGAAAATATTAAAAGATTATATTAATTCCAACTATCCAAAACTTATAGAAGACAAGCTAATTTCTCAATACATTCTAAAATTTAAAAACCTTAATTGCTATTTAAGTTTTATGGAGAAAAAAATATAAATTTACTGTCGATCATTTTTAATTTTTCATTCTTGTTAATATTTTGAATATGGTATAGGAAATGCTGGGACATGATCGAACTCCCAAAAATATCCTCATGACTTGCAATGCTAATTATGAGTTGCTATAATCTCAATTAACCATAGATTGAATAATTCTCCGACTTGTATGTTATGCTTGCTGCATCAACATTAAATGCATGCATTAACATATTGTTGAAGCTGTTCAGTTAAGTTCATATAATTCATACCATACACGCATTGATCATTTCATGTATTCACATTAATTAGATTCATGCATAGAGTTACCGATAAATACCACTGTAATCAGACGCTCGTATATTTTCTCCATCGTTAATCGCAACTACAGCATTACTATACACAGTATTTATCTTGTTAATGTTGTACTAAACATATAGAGCTTCTTTCTTGCTAGAAAATGTATATATAGGGATAATTATAATAAAAATTTCTCCTTTCCCCATAGACGACAGCATGAATAAAATATTCTTTATATATATATATATATATATATATATATATATATATATATATATATATATATATATGGAGGAGGTTAACATGAGAATCGTTTTAAAGTGTGAATGTAAGAATCGAAAAATGATAAATTAGTTGTGAAAGTTGATGAATTTGCGGGAAAGTTAATGAATCCCATAAAATGAATTTTCGCCTCATGAAATTCGAACCCAGGCGAAAATTTTGAATGTTATGGATTCAGTAACTTTTCCGACAAATTCATTAACTTTTACAGAGAATTATTTGGTTCTCATATTCACACTTTAAAGTGGTTCTTACTTGAACCTCACTCCGTGTATATTATTTTTCTTGTGCAAATTTTTTTTATGATAATGATTTATATATATATATATTATAATAATGTTAACTAAATGAATACGAGCATTAATTAAATTATTAAAACAATTTAAGATGTACTTACAAAAGTATAAACTGGATAAGATTGTATTGCAGATCAAAAGCGACACATCTAAGGTGGGGGCAACAAACCTGTAGTGCACACTCTGTTTCATAGAGATGTAACGATGTCCAGTGAAACAATAATGGCGGGAAAAATAGTACATCCAGATTCTTCTAGGTTTTACTCTTGAAGTTTTTCTCTTAAAGTTACGGAAAAGAACAATAAATAAATAATAATTTGATCATCTATTATATTTTTTTGGTATTATAGATGTATATATCACTATTAGTTCTTTTTTACTTTCTTTTTCATTTTTGTCTTCAATTTAGAGTTCTTGTAGTTTAATTTAGTTTTAGTTAAGACTTGTTAATTAGCGCTTGTTATTATATTCAATTAGATTTTGATCTTCTTACAAATTAGATTCAACTTTTTAAACGTCTCAATTGTTTCATAACCTTCCAACTTGTAATATTTTTATCTCTCTTAATTTTTTGTGACTTAGAATTCGGATTTAGACGTCCGTCTGACCTCGAAACTATAAATTGATTTTGGGTCTTTTGGAGCTCATCGTGTCGATTCTCCGCTTGCGTAGCCAATTTTGTTTCGTCGAACATTCAAATTTGGAATTCGAACATCTGGGGAGCCCTAATTCCGCTATGCCAACTCCCAACTTAATTTGTCATTCGTCAGACGTCCCACAACAAAAATAATGTATAACTTTGATATATAATTATACTACTACTTAGACGGTGTTTACTTTTCATGATTCATAATATACATGATTGATTATTTTTTATCTTCATTACTATGGTTTCTCCAATCCGAGCACTTTCAATGGAATATGAATCATGCAAGTTAGCTCAAATTAAATTATAAAAGTTACCAAGGATTTTGAGATATCACAAACATCTTAATGCACAATGGATTAACCTATACTATTTTTATCTAGTTAAACTAATCCTCAATAAATGCCTCATTAATACTTGGACGCAGAATTGAACCGTGATGGGATACTAGAATTTGGAGTCGTACGTAGGGGTGAGAATCGGGACGAGACCGGGTATCCGTCCCGAGTCCCGAGTCCCGAAAATTTGCATTTTGTGTCCGGTCCCGATCGGGACTTCGGGACTCCGGTCCCAAATTCTCAGCCCTAGTCGTATGCTTGCTCCAAATGGCCACTTCTACTCGTCAACCTTTGATTGTTCTTTCAGGAGATGAAATTTTATGCTGCTGGAACTTCATATATATTTCAAAACGACCCAGCTGCAAATGGACCAACAATCGATTACACGATCTATTTTCATATAAATACACACTTGAGAATATATATAAATATATATATATATATATATATTATACTTGATAAATGATGAGCATAAATGCTTTAATTAATAATACGTTAAATCATTGCAGCGTTCCATGCCCTAAACCACGATAGGCAAATCTTTAATTAGTATTCCAACATCGACACCCCAACTGTATAACTTCCAAGTAGATCACGATATTTTATGGCGCAGGCAAAATAAAAATACAAGGGCCCTTATATTATTATAAAATAAAGACAATACACTATCATAATAAACGATTTTTGAGCATTTGCAAGTGCTAAATCATTAATAATCTCATCAATATCAATAGTTTCTAACATATTTTCTCAATAGATAAAGCTGTCAAATCATTCAACATTTCTTGTGATATTGATGACATAGGTTTTATTAATTTAAGCTTTGAGTGAAAACTTCTTTCACATATATATGATGTAATTACATGCATATTTAATAAAATTCTATAAGTAATTGAAACATTCGGATAACAATATGTAGAATGATAGAAACAAATCTAAGATTTAACTGATGGAGCTAAAAACCTAAAATGATGATTCTATACAACGCCTCAATTTTACTTATTATAGCCTCTTATTATGAAAATAATAAAATTATTTTTAAATTTACAAATTTGTTCCATAACCCCCACGACAGAAAAAAAAGGAAACAAATAAAACCAAAGAGTCCACATTAACAAGAGAATAAACACAAATTTTCAATCGAATCAATTCAATGACAGAATTTTCACCAAATTCATTGCAAAAATTCAAAATAGAATCAAACTAAAGAAAAAACTCAAAGAAAACGCCTTCTTCTTATTAACTCAAACACATTCTTACTGCAGAATTTGTCCCAATCTTCAATTTATTTCATATTTTTTATAATTCTCACATTTTTCTTCTCCGAACAAGCATATATATATACATGAATAGGATGTAAATTAAACTTGAGTTTATTTTAGGCCAAACTTAAAAATATTTTAAGTAAAAATGAACTTAATTCGTAAACAAAATTAATTTTTAAAGCAATGAATATATATATATATATATATATAGGTATAAAATATTTGGCCTCCTGAGACGATGGGCCCAGGCGATCGCCCAGGGTTGCCTACCCTCGAGGCGGCTCGATAACTTCCCGGCCACATAAAATCCGGTGTGACCGGACCGCAAGAGATTCGGACATGGAAGCTTGAAAATACCCCTCTCCCCTTTCTAAATGCTTCAGAGCTGTAGAATATCTTGGTCGGGTAAGGCCTGCTCGGCTTCAAACTCAAACAGTTTTGTTCCACTTCAGTTTGGATCATTGTATGAGATTTTTGATAACGAGAGTAAAATGCAAGACGCCTTATTATATCCGTTGCATCTATGCTTGGTAAACTAGATGCAGCCGGCCGCCAGGTAGATAATACAGTTGGGGCAAAATTAGAAATAGCCATTTTGTTTAATCAGAGGAAAAAGAAAAGAAAAAAATAGCGGGTAACATAATGATATATAATAATTAAATAGCCACCTGAACTAATTCATAATAATTTCTTATTTTAAAGTTTATATAATTCTGATATTTGGATTATAAAATAAAAATAGAGGAGAGAGAGAAAGAAGTTAGGATTTGTGTCGTTCGTTCATGGTGCCGCCGTCGTCGTTGAGTGTGTTATCACCGCTGTCATGACTCATGATCAGTCTGGTTTTGGCAATGAAAAATTCCAATATTCCAACCCTAAACTAATCTTTACGCTGCACATATGGTTCAGTCTATGGTGGACGCTAAGAAATTTGTCTGTAGGGTTTGGATTTCTGGAAATCTAGTTCTTAGGCGTTCCAACAGATTTCTTCACACATAACCCACAATACATTTTCGAGAATTATTAAGAAAATGGTAGAAACACAGACTGAAATGGCAAACTTGTCTCTTCACCAAAAATTAGATAGTAATCACATATTACTAAGTTAATTTGTAACTAACTACTTCCTAGATTTCACTGAATAAAGAGTTATTTTTCATAATTATCTATTGTTTATGTCACTTTATATTGAGCGCGGCGGTTATATAGTCATCCAAGTTAAGGAATGTCAATTATACCACCAACATAAAATGTCAATTATATAGAGTTGTTGGTTTACTATTTAACTATTATCACCAAATAATGCTAATGGGACCAAGACTGCATCTGATTTATTCATTGTCTCGACTTGTTGCATTCACCTATTATTCGATTTAAACTAAGAGACATTCAGTATGCGTTTAACAAGAATTTACAAGGTTAACTAGAGATTATTACTGAAAGACCTTTCGGAACGTAATTAACAAGAATTCATAAAATTAAATTCGTTAAATAAATCACGCAATTAATAGTGTACAATACTATCTATTACGTACACGATTTTACAATCCCTTTAACCCTATGAAATCATAAAATTGTCGTTCAATATATACCAAATTACTCATTCCATTTGTAATCAAAGCAAAATCATCTTCATCTAATTGGGGCAAAAGAACTCTTTTCAAATTACATACTGTGTGCTCCACTTATTAAAGGAATAGGTAGCGATACAAACAAGAGTAGCCAAATGATGTCGTACCTTAGCTAGGTAATAATGGTGATAATGAAAGCAAGATAAGATAAAAAAAAAAGTGGGCCATTTTACCAGTCTTATTATACTTAGATCTTTTCTATAAACATGAATATCTAATTGGGGCATCATTACATTTATATTCACATGAGTAGGGCATACAAGTTGAACATAAGATGTCGTCTAAGGACAATGCGTTATCAATAAATCCTCTGCAGTCTCTATCTGAATTTTTTTCCCTTGTTTTTGAATATTCTCTCTTTTCTTATTTTACGCGTACATGTTATTGCTATGCATATATAGTTTTATGATAATTTCATATGCCAGATACTTATTGTTGGAGAAAATTATTAATTACATAGACAAACTTTTCTTTATTCCGCGGTGCTTTCCACGGTATATATGTGTACCTTCATGCGTTCCAAGATATGGTGTTCGTTATTATGACAGTTTCCTTAATGAAAAAAAAGACAAATCCGTATAAGGAAAGAATATTCACGAATTATATGGTCATTATTGGGATAGATTGGGCTGTGATAAGGATTATCATACATGAGATGTAGATCTACCAAATAAAGGAACTCTACTATAAGGAAGTTTTTCAACAAAGAAATTAGTGCTTGGACTGCAAGAGAAGGTCTAAACTTGAAGACTATATAAGAAGACTTACTTTCGTTCAAAAAGATGGGATTAATTATCTCGCACAATGTAGTGTCCAGAATCTTTTGGACC
Source organism: Salvia rosmarinus (assembly GCA_036937905.1). Taxonomy (NCBI): domain Eukaryota; kingdom Viridiplantae; phylum Streptophyta; class Magnoliopsida; order Lamiales; family Lamiaceae; genus Salvia; species Salvia rosmarinus. The sequence goes on along the minus strand of CM072816.1, from coordinate 88,588,815 downwards.
TGTTAGGTGTCCCTTGAACATGCTACCAGTGTCATGTTTCCTGGTATTTGTTCCTATTTTAGTTCTAGCAGAAGAATGTTTGTGAAGTAAACACTTTTGAGAGTTCATTGTAAAAGAGTTGTAATACTCTTGTTTATTGGTTGTTTATTGAGGGGTTAAGTGCTAAGTGGACCGTGTTCACGTCTAGGTTGTGTGTGATGAATACACATCAAACATTTCGTCGTGGGTTAAGATTTGGTAAGTTTCATATGTGTAGTAAGAGATAGTCTTATTTTGTAAGTCTTTTTGTATATAACTTATCTCTAAGTAACCCCCTAGACGAGACTCCTCAGATGTAGATAGTTCACCAAACTGAGTAACCAAGTTCTTATGTTGCTTCATTGCTTTATTTGTTTATACTTGTATGGATGTTCTTCATGCACGCAACACACTCTGCAACACATATCTCAACACATGTTATACGGATCGATCAATCATTTTTCCAATTACTTTTTATTGAACTTCTTATTTCATGTTTATATTTGAAAATCAAAGGATATGGGTCTTAAAAATAAAAAAAGAAAAATTTAAAGGATTTGTGTGTGGCTCGAATTGCAAGAGAACGTTCAGAACTGAGAGTAAGATGTTTGGGGTAAATGGTGGTATCACAAACCTCAACGTGAAGTGGAAAGTGAAATAATTTGTACGGAAATTTCATCCACCCATAATATTTGCAGAAATCCAGATTGTAAATCATGAGTATTCAAGCAAACTATAACCCTCAAGATTTACGCACGTCTTATAGTTTCTAGTTGGATGTAGGATATTATAAGCCGAAATTGCAATGAGTAAATTATAAGATTAAAATTAATATATCTCATGACAGGAAATAATTGGCATATATAGTTCTTGAAAATGCTGGCGCAGCAAGGGCCTAATAAAGCTTGTGCGGCTGTTTGCGCATCGATGAAGGTGAAGCCATGGAACTCTCATGGATCAATGCTCAAGGCCTATACTTACTAGAGTCGAGTAACATTTTTTTAAACGTAACTCTCAAATCTCAATACTCTTTAATTAATTTCCTTTTCTTCAAAAATTCCAAATTTTGATCTCTGCGACCCTAACATACGCCTCAATCGATTCTTCAACAACTAGTACTAATCCAACAAAGCCCACTATTCACGGGGCGGCGGCTCTAGACGGAGCTCCAGTCGGTGGTGCTGTTCTGTAGGTGTGTCGACCCAATTTCTCTCTCTACAACTTACCCAATTTCTTCTCGCATATCTCGTTTTCTACTCTTTCTCCCTATCTTAATTTATAAATCTTAATTTTTTTCTTCTTTGAACTTTTGTTTCCATGCTCTCAGTTGTCTTTTCATCATCACTTCTTAGGCTTGGAACAGCAGTTTGAAACTATCCACAGTTGCAAAGCTAAAAGATTGGTAAAACCCTTTTGCTTTCTGGATACATCGATTTTACCAAAAAGAAGATGAAGTTTTCAGGTTTCATGTTATCGATCATATGTAAAGGGTTTTCAATAATATTAACGCAAAACAAAAGATAACGTTTTCAGGTTTCATGTTATCGAACATATGTAAAGGGTTTTCAATATTATTAACGCAAAACAAAAGATAACGTTTTCAGGTTTCATGTTATCAATAACATTGGCTGGTTAATTTGGACCTTCCACATCGGCTTCTGGAAATAGGATAAAGGTTGAGAAATAAAAGTTGCATAGAAGAGAGGCGAAAGATTTGGTTAACAGTCGCAACACATCTAAATGTTAATTTATAGGTAGTTTGTTCTACGCAATTGATCTCCCTCGTTGTTGCGAAAAACACACACCACAATCACGACAGACAATAAAGAACACGAGATCGAATTGTTAACCCAGTTCGTCTTGCGACTACGTCTGGGGGCGATGCCAAGCCAGAGATTTCAATATAAATTTCGGATGCTGATTACAACGAGGAGCGGCTATTAAATAGAGAAATAACATAACCCTAACCCTAAACCCATTAGGGTTCCGCCTGGGCCCAAAAAATATAAGCCCAAAAATTTGGATCACCGGAATCGTGGTAGAGTGTACAGTCCATTCAGGCTCCATACTCCAACAATCTCTCACTTGGAGACTGAATCCTCAAGTAATCGTACATTCTTGCTTTCTCTCCTGTATCCGCTTAGCATCGCCTAGCCTCATCTTCATGCTCCAAGGCCAATTGAAGCTATGCATAGCTTCAATTTCTCCAATGTTACCACCTTAGTAAACATGTCTGCTGGATTTTCATTTCAAATGATCTTCGTTAGCTGCAAGATTTTCTTCTCCAACAGGTGACGGATGTAATGATACTTTAACTCAACATGCTTTGTCCTCGAATGTAACGCTGGATTCTTTGCCAAGAATATAGCACTTTGACTATCGCTGTAGAGAGTGCTACTCTTATGCTCCTTCCAAAGTTCACCCAAGAAACTTTGCAACCACACCATCTCCTTACTCCCCTCCGTTATAGCCACATACTCAGCCTCCGTTGTGGACAAAGCAACGACTTTCTGCAACTTAGAAGCCCAAGATATAGCAATACCACCATAAGTAAGGACATACCCGGTTGTACTTCTCATCCCATCCAGATCATTTGATGCCAAATCCGCATCAACATAACCTGCCAGCACGACACTCTTGCCGTTGAAACATAGAGCTTTCTCCGTGGTACCTCTCAAGTATCGTAGAATCCACTTCACTGCTTCCCAATGTTGTTTGCCCGGATCACCCATGAACCGACTCACTACTCCCACTACTTGAGCAATATCTGGTCTTGTACACACCATGGCATACATGATGCTACCAATTGCCGAAGCATAGGGGACTTTCATCATTTGGGCACGTTCATCTTTGTTCTTCGACGACTCCTTTCTCGAAAGCTTGAAGTGACTGCCCAACGGGACACTCACAGGCTTCGATTCAATCATGTTGAATCTTTCCAGGACCTTCTGAATGTAGCTCGCCTGTGAAAGATATACATTTTCAACCATCTTGTCGCGCTCGATTCTCATACACAAAATCTGCTTTGCCTCTCCAAGATCCTTCATGGAGAATCATTCGGACAATTGCTTCTTCAACTTGTCCACCTCATTTATGTCGGCTCCTGCGATCAGCATATCATCAACATATACAGAAGGATAATATAGCTCTTGTCGAACCTCTTATAATAGCAACAATGGTCAGCGTGGCATCTTTGATAACCAATCTCCATCATGAAACTATCGAACTTTATGTACCATCGCTCAAGCTTGTTTCAAGCCATATAAACTCTTCTTCAACTTGCAAACAAGTCCTTCCTTTCCTTTACTACGAACCCCTCGGGTTGTGTCATGTATAATTCTCCTTCAAGTCACCATGAAGGAATGTCGCTTTCACATCCATCCGATGTAGCAGAAAGTTTTCTGCAACAACCATACTCAACACCATTCGAATAGTGGTCGGTTTCACAACAGAGTAAAAACATCAGTATAATCAATACTGTGTCGCTGCTCAAATCCTTTGACAACCAACCGGGCCTTGTAGCGTCTGCTACCATCACACTACAAGAATTTAGCTTTTAGACCACATGTAATAGACCACATACATTAATACTAAAGTTGTCTATGTTGTGATAGACCACGTGTAGGATGAAAGGCGTGGTCTATAACCGTTTTTTCAATCGGCTATAGACGACAGGCTGCCAAAATCCGTGGTCTATTAGTGTGGTTTTCATATTATAGACCACGAGGTTCATTCCGCGTGGTCTATTAGCGCAAAAATTCCATAGACAACGGGTTTTAGCCCACATTATCTTTCTCTCGTGTTGATTAAATACCCAGGATTATTAACCGCGTGGTCTATCACCTCATTAACCCCGTGGCACATCTACGCCATGAACTGGAGCGTGCGTAAGGACAAAAAATACCGCCTTGTCATTGCCAGCCTCCTCGAGCAGCACCCTAACTGGGTCGAAATCGTCCAACTCGACGACTCAACAGGAGAGATCCGCTCCGACCCGTCCATCTCCTTCAACCATCCCTACCCGCCGACCAAGCTCATCTTCGCCCCCGACAATGAGTGCCAGCTCCCCGATTTTCTCGCCTCCTTCTCCGATTTCCTCCGCCTCTGGCAAATCTCCGATTCAGACGGCGGCCGGCGCGTGGAGCTTAAGAGCCTCCTCAACAACCGCAACAGCGAGTTCTCCGGCCCGTTGACTTTGTTTGACTGGAACGAAGCCGAGCCGCGACGGATTGGGACTTCCAACATCGATACCACCTGCACGATTTGGGATATCGAGAAGGAGATGGTGGATACTCAGCTAATTGCGCACGATAAGGAGGTCTACGACATCGCGTGGGGCGGCGTTGGGGTTTTCGCGTCGGTTTCCGCCGACGGTTCAGTCAGGGTTTTCGATCTGCGCGATAAGGAGCATTCGACGATAATCTACGAGAGCTCGGAGCCGGATACGCCGCTGGTGCGGCTCGGGTGGAATAAGGGAGGGTTGGACCCGATTCTGGCGTACACTGCCGGGGCGGAGATTGAGCAGCTGCAGTGGTTGTCTTCGCAGCCTGATTGGGTGGCTATTGCTTTTTCGAACAAGCTACAGATTCTGAGGGTATGAGTTGATGATGATTCTGTTTGTGAATTAGTGGTACTTTACTGAACATTGGTAGCTTGACCTAGTGTTTGAACAAGGTTTATTTTATACAAAGCATTGTTCAGTTTTTTTAGTCTTTCAACTCTAATTGCAGTTTCTTGATTATTTAATTCGAGAAAAATGAAATCTGCTTAATTCTATTGGTTCTTGTTTTTGACAATCATGATAGTTACTTGCTTGCTCGTTTATTTTGTCTAGATAGATTGTATTTTAGCCTCAATGCTAAGAATTCTTAATGATTTACTTGTCCCGTAACCAATTTGTGATGATAGATGATGATTATTCTGCCAGATTAACTCCTAATTGTCTCTTCTTTATTATATTTACAAACTTGATCACCCCCAATATCTTTATATAGAGTTTTATTACTAAATATGATTATAATGCTGAACTGTGGTTGCTTCCATCAGATTTAACATCAGATTTAATGCTGAACTGTGGTTGCTTCCATCAGACTTTTTGTCAGGAGTAATGACGTTTTGCTCAACGACTAGTGCTAGGCGTTTAAGAGTCCGGCAAGTGGAAGAAGGTGTATTGTAGATTAAGCACCTGCGACAGTGATCTGTGATTGAAGGGTGGTGGGTGAACCTGGTTGTAAGTTACTTGCTGCCTCTACTGTTTATTTTATGAAAATCAGTTTAGTGTACGAATGAACTGTGCCTTGAGGGAGTAAGCATATAGCGTCCTGTTAATTCATTCATGTGCTGCAGCTATAGTGTCAACTATGGTGCTGCTCTCTACCGTAACTTTATTTGCAAGGCCACGTGTTATTTATGTATTTTGCTAGTTGTGATCTTAATCAGTCATTTTGACCTTAAGCATAAAGGAGTCTGTCCTGGTTAGACAATTTACTTGAAATAGATATGCTAGCTGACTTGAAAATTCTCACTGCAATTGATGTCTTTTAAGATTATGCTCTTCCCTATTTATACTGGTTGACCGTGGGATGGTGTGGACCAATTTTGGATGAATTAAAAGGCTTTTTCTACATGATATTCTAACATAGAAGAGAGAGATTATGCTTTACTAGTACGGTAGTACCAAAACTGTATAAAACAAGCATTCATGCTCACAAATTTTTCATATTTCCTTGGGAACATTTCCCATCTTGCTCTCTTAAATGTGATTCAACCAATTCATTGCTCATGGCAGCTGCTGAAACCATTCTCTTTTTATCCTGTCCCCTGAAGTTTTTTGGATGTCTAAAGATACCAGGATCAGTATCAAGATGAATAGCTGTTCATATAAATGTGGTTGATTTGTGGAATAGACTATTAGTTCTTGAAACATATAAATAATTTTGCAATATATTGAGCTATGATAGAAGGAATGATCAAGAGTAGTTTCTAAATTCTATGCAACACAATTCGCAGGTGACAAATTCCATATTGCTATATATGGTTTGGTAAAACTCAAAGAAAACAACAGAAAGTGGAGCCGAAAGAGGTATCTCTTATAATCCCAATATATATGGTTTTTTGCAGGCCCACAAGTGAATTCCCCCATCCATTGTCTCGAGTTAAGCAATCAGCTGGATACAGAGTGCGTTTGAAGAGTTTGTATAGTTTGTATAATTTGTATATCTTGCGATTTGTGATTAATTTATTATCACTCTTTTCATGTTCCACATGGATATATCTGGAGCCCTCATCTTGTTCCTAAACCAAAAGGTTTTCACTTTCTTAATGTCCTTTTTTAAGAAAATAGTTTGTGCCAAATGGATCTACCTTTATCATCTGAACATGATAACAATCAGTTTTCTTATCATGAACTTTGCGATCTGCTTCATCCATACTTGTTACTTTAGTTTCATGTAAATGTTGATGTTGATAGTGCTAACTGAGTTTCGTAGACATGTTTTCTTGCAGACTGGGGCCCCAAGGTAGATGTCGTTCGATTTTGCTTCCTTGATCTCGTGACAAATTATGAGCCACCTGAGTCACTTGTAAACTGGCTAAAGCTGGTCCAAAGCCTATCTATCTGGGTTTGGCAGTGTGGTTAGTAGTACCCCAAGCTCCTACACATCCCAAAAGTAAACCCCAGACAAAGGAGAAAAATGAGGAAATAAGGAATGGGTATTGTTTTACTTTTGGGGTAGAGGTATCTTGTTAACATATTTCTTGAAGTTTTAGCTTGTTTGACTCGGTCCTCTCTTAACATTTAATTTGCAACTTATCTTTCTTTATATTTCAGCCTAGAGGTGATTCTGATATCTGGAGTACAAGGATGAGAGAAAAGGTCAGCATCTATAAGTTATAAAAAATACAATATGTGCTGGTAGCAATTAGACTGAGTTAAAAGGCATAATCATCATTACGTTCAATCTGTTGGTACTTATTCAATTAAATAATAAAAGAATATTTTCTTGTGATGGTTCAGTCATCTAATACAGGAGTTCGGCTTTGCTGTTTGCTATGCTTCAGCTTGTAATAGCAAATCATCTACCAGATAAATCAGAATGTTTGAACCCATTGACTGAGTTTATTAGATAACTGAAAATTGGTTTTGACAGAGAGTGAAAATGCGAGATTCATTTGTCAGACTTTTGGTTTATGAAATGCTAAAATTATGCCGAGTATATTATGGTCTGTTTTCCTTGTTTATGATTATGGAAATGCTTTTGATAGCAGACTAGAGGCTTCAGATTCAGTTTATACTCACAATGGACTTATTTATTCAGTGATACTTGCGATGGATTTTTCCCTATAGCCCTACATTCTTGTTTCGTTAGTAGGGGTCGTCTTGAATTTATAGATTTGTTCTTACTCATATAATTTCTTCTGTCAGTATGGACTTAATACCAGCAGTGACCCAAAACCAAAATTTGGTGAATCCAAAAGCATCGATGATGTTATGAAGTGTCGGTGAGAAATGTGTTGAAGCAAATGAAGAAGCGATGGTGGCGTGTCTTTCCTCTCGCGATCAGCTTTATGTGGCATTTATTCGTAAGGTTAGGGTAGATAGAGTTTGTTCTCGCATGCGTGATGTATATTGATCCAAGTATGGCGTGGATTACTCATCATTATCATTGTAAAGAAAGGAAGATACTATGTAACTTTTCGATGTGCTATTTGTTTTTCGTAAGTATTGTTCGTGACCAAGCCATTTCTTCGACTCGATGTTTCACGGGGGGGGGCGTCACCACAACGATCGCCTAGTGTAGCGCTCGAGAGAGAGAGAATTGTATATTAAATCTCAATTTTTGAACATTATTACAAATTAACTAAAATTAATATATAGACAACGGGATGTCCGTGGTCTAAAACACAATAGACAACGGGGTTTAACCATTGTATAAAGCTAGAACACCGTTGTCTATAACAACATGACAACGGATAAACCCATCGTTGTTCATGATGCTATAAACAACAGGGAATATCCATTGTATATTACAAGCCCCGTGGTCTATAACATGATAGACCACGGGGATTTCCCCGTTGTCTATGTTGTGATAGACCACGGGGAAATCCCCGTGGTCTATAGCCGGCCCTAATAGACTATACCTTGATAGACAACGGGGTTTTCTGTAATAGACAATGGGGATTCCTCGTGGTCTATAACCAAAATTCTTGTAGTGTCAGCTTCAATCTTGATCCGGTAGACCCACTTACAGTGCAAAGCCTTCTTGTCCTTTGGGAGCTCAACGAGTTTCCAAGTACCATTTAGCAGAAGATATGTCAACTGATCATTCATAGCAACTCTCTATTTTCGTCTATCACCACCCTACTCGCTCAAGATAGCACTCGTGTTCCCACCATCAATAAGTAACAAATAATAGTTAGATGGTGAATACCTATCAGGTGCACGTTGCTCTCTAGCTGGTCTTTGCAGCAGATCTTCCGGTGGTGGAGTCCTTGGTTCTTCGTCGAGAACCTCTTCTTCATTCTGACTCTCCTTGCTCTCACTCGAGTTTGAGATGTCTAACTCGACCTCTTGAGATTGTAATGCTGCATTCGACACCTTCAATCGTCCTTGTACATAACCCGCTCATTGAAAATCACATCTCTACTACGTATAATTTTTCGGTTATGTTCATCCCAAAGCCTATAACCGAACTCATCATCTCCATAACCAATGAACGTACACTTAACAAATTTGGCATCCAACTTACTTCTTTCAGCAGAATTAATATGAGCATAAGCAACACAACCAAAGATCCGTAAGTAAGATAGATTTACCTCTTTTCCAGTCCATTCCTTCTCGGGTATTCGATTTTTCAACGGAACTGATGGACCTCTATTGATCAGGAATGCACCTGTATTGACTGCATCTGCCCAAAACGTCTTAGGCAACCCACTCTTCAGTCTCATGCATCTTGCTCGCTCATTCAATGTTCTGTTCATGCGCTCTGCCACTCCGTTCTGCTGGGGAGTTCCTCTCACGGTCTTCTCCATGCGAATTCCATTCTCAACACAGAAACCTTTGAACTCACGGAGTTCATACTCTCCTCCATTGTCGGATCGAAGACACTTCACTTTCAGCCCTGTTTCGTTTTCTACAAGAGCTTTCCACTTCTTGAAAGTATTAAAAGCATCAGATTTATTCTTCAAAAAATAAGTCCATACCTTTCGAGTGGAATCATCAATGAAGGTCATGTAGTATTCTGAACCACTGGGATTTTACAGGGGCTGGTCCCCATAGATCACTATGGACCAACTCCAATTTCTGCTTTCTCAAAGGTCGACCACCTCTCGAGAAACTCACTCTCATTTGTTTCCCGAAAACACAGTCCTCGCACAGGCCAACTTCAACAGTTTTCAGACCTGGCAGCCTACCCTTCGAACTCATCTCTTTCATCCCTTTTTCGCTCATGTGGCCTAGCCGACAGTGCCACAAATCAGCATTGACAACAGCTCCTGCAAGATCAATGCATTCTTTTGAGTTAGTTGTTGTATACAACGTACCCTCTTTCTTACCACGAGCTACTATCATGGCTCCTCTGGTGATCTTCCAACTACTGCAGCCAAACGTTACAGAATATCCTTCAACATCAAGTTGCCCTATTGAAAGTAAGTTTCTTTTCAATCCTGAAATATGTCTAACACCATTCAACTTCAGCATCGATCCATTTGGTGTGGTGATATGGACATCTCTCTTTCCCACGATCTTCAGGGGCTCGTCATCTGCAAGATAGACTTATCCAAATTCACCAGAGACGTAGTGCTCCATTATCTCAGCATCACTGCACGAATGAAATGACGCTCCAGAATCCAACACCCACGATTCCAACGGACTGCTGACACTCAAGACCAACACATCTCCAATATTATATGTGGTTGTGTTTGCTGTCTTCTTGTCATTCTGACCCTTTTTGTACTTCTTCTGTCAGACACCGACTTTTGTAATGACCGAACTCATCACAGCTCCAAGACTTGATCGAGTCTTTATCCTTCCCGAATTGACTCTTGCCTCTGACTTTGATCTTCCCTATTCTCGCCTTCCTTCGATCGCCTCATCTTCCGTGTTCGGTCGACCACGAGGTAGATCCAGATTTCTTCCCGCGAACCTCTTCGCTAATCATCGATCTCGAACCTCGCCAAAACACAACACCGTTTTGCCGATGACACACTTACAAATCACCGTTCGCTCCCAACTTTCGGCGAGAAGATAGCATAATGAGTGCACGCACTCATCATCGGCTAATCTTAACCGAGCTCAACCGCGGTGATCATGTTGAACTCGTTAAGATGTTGCCGCACCGACGCACCCTCGACATCTTTAGGTTGAATAACCGCCTCATCGATGAACCTTGTTCGCAGCTGATGGCTTCGTACATCTATTCCGGAATCGCCAGCATCTCCCTTGCCGACTTGGCTTCAGTCGTGTGATAGGCTACGTTTCTGGACAACGATAAAAGTATCGCACTCATCGCTTTTCTGTCCAATAGCCCCCACTCCTCCGGATCCATCTTTTCGGGTTTTTCCTTCAAGGGCAGATATAGATCTTTACCGTAGAGGTAATCCTCAATCTGCATCTTCCAGAATCCGAAATCTGATCCATCAAACTTCTCGATTGAAATCTTCCCATCCATCGTTGTGATTGTTCCCTCCGAACCTGAAGCTCTGATACCAATTGTTGCGAAAAAAACACACCACAATCACGACAGAAAATAAAGAACACGAGAATTGTTAACCTAGTTCGTCTTGCGACTACGTCTGGGGGCGATGCCAAGCCAGATATTTCAATATAAATTTCGGATGCTGATTACAATGAGGAGCGACTATTAAATAGAGAAATAACATAACCCTAACCCTAACCCTAAGCCCATTAGGGTTCCGCCTGGGCCCAAAAAATATAAGCCCAAAAATTTGGATCATCGGAATCGTGGTAGAGTATACAGCTCATTCAGGCTCCATACTCCAACACCTCATTCAAGTTAAAACGACGGCATTCATGTATTTGATTGTTAGATATATCATTTTTAGATAGATATCACTTTAAATTATGAACTACTAATTTTTTATAAAAAATGTATCCAATCTATTTTCTAGCTCTAGAAAGTTGATGCGACTTGACTATTGCCACTTTATGTTTATAATTGATAATGCACAAACCAAAGTAGTTTTGTGCTCTAAGGAATTTTATTTTATTTTATTTTAAAAAACACTTTGAATTCAAAGAAAACGCTGAAATAAAGGACTTTTGCTCGCCTCAAAAAGAGATGACTTTTCCTGAAAATAAAATACACACTTAAAGCGTATATTTCAATCTTAAGTGTGTTTTGTTTTTTGATTATTTGAATGGAGTTGGACGCAGATTTTGAAGAAATCGCCAGAATCACACCATAGTTGAGAAACCGATCTAGGTTGATGCGGCTGGTGATCACCTGTCGCAAGAATGCCTAGCCCAACGACGCCGTTTGGCCCCATGAAATGCGTCGGCAACAAGTGGGAGTTGGCTCGTTTTCTGGAGTCACGGAGCGTGAGAAAGGAGAGGTTTATCGATAGCTTCTTCTTTTTCCCATTCATTTCCACCATTTTTGCACATGACCCATAAAGATTTGCGAGAAAATTGCGGCCGTTTATGTGTTCCGAAATGAACAGTTTTAGAGAGTTTTTCTTCAAATCTTAAGTGTTTTATTATTTTTAAAGAAAAGTGAATTTGAGCGTTTTATTTAATTCAGAGTGGACTTTTTAATTAATAGTTTGCAAAACGATGCCGATTAAAAATAATTGCATAATAATATCGTCAAACCACGTCAACAATTTAGAGCCAAAATGGCATTACAAAATTAATAGTTTAGATTTTAAATACACATTTATGATAGTTTATGATATTTCTAATAAAGTGGGCATAATTTAGAATTTAAACTATTTACCCATGGTTTTCCTATTTCTTTTTTAAATACCAAGAGTTGTCTGCCATGCCGTCAATAAAAGCATATGGGAATTCCACTAGCTAGCGAGAGACTGGTGGCCTCCAAACTCTTTAAAGCCAGATTTCACATTTCCTTTCCCCTAATGCAGGCTAGCAGCAGTGCGAGCAATACGGATACACGGAAATCTTGTTCGGATCTCAATTGATAATAATACAAAAGAAAAATGTATACAATTTTAAGAATTAAGTTTTTGACAAAGTCATTATACAATAACATTACATTAACATGTTATATTTACTCTTATTGTTATCAAATACCTATAATATCGTATAATTTTTATTTCTCGAAGTAGTTGTGCTCTAAAGTTTGAAGAAAGAAAAAAGATAAAATACAAATATTTCAGTGTTAGAGTTATTAGTAAATATGCTCTGATATTTTCAACTGATACTTCTTAAAACCATAATTTACATTGTCAAAGCTCAAAAAAATTTGATAATTTAACACAGTTAAAAAATAAATTAAACTGTGTAATCCAAACCTACCAGAGGATGCAACATAAACCACTAAAAGAAAATGCACGATCAACGACGAAATTTTCCATCGTTATACCGAATAAGTCCTGGTGATATTAAATAACGACGGAAACAGGCCGTCGGTACAAATTTCTCGCTATTCCGATCAACGACGGACTAGAAGTCTGTCGTTGAATCACCGGCGGATCAACGACGGATATAGACGTCGCCGTTGTGCACGCACGACCGTCGTCGATCAACGACGGACATACCGTCGTTGATCAACGACGGAATTTTATCCGTCGTCAATTAACGACGGATCAGCGACGTATAGTTCGTCGTTGATCAATGTCGGATATTGTCCGTCGTTGATCAACGACGGACTGACCGTCACTGATCCGTCGTTAATTTTTTTAAAAATAAACCCACATTTTCACATTTATCGTACTCTGTTATCGATGGTCAACTGTTTTATCCATAGCTCAACAAACTCAACAATTAACAACGGAATTCGTTCCATCGTTAATCAACGACAAAATGACGACGGGCTAGCTTACATATATGTTAAGGTATAATACCGTTTCGGGTCCGTCGTTGTTCGTCGATGGATAGTTTTCCGTCGTTGTACGCGCGTTTTTCTTGTAGTGAATCCTACATAAAAAAAGAAGAAGCTAAGTTTAATTGCAACCAAAAACATTCTAACTTTTTCTCCAATTGTATTAAGAACCTAACCTTAATTTGAAAACGAAACGAAGGAAAGGAAATATTCAACGCTGAAAATAAGAACAAAAAAAGTATATGAAATTACACAAAAGTAACATGATTTAAATTTAAAGGTAGCCTATTATAAATTTGAATTTAATTATGACAAAAGAAAATAAAGAAATTAATATTTAGATATGCAAATAATTTTATTTATTTGAGAACATATTAAATAGTGAACAAAGGTTAAATTTATGCCGAGCACCTAATAATGAAACGAACCTTAAAGTTAAATATTCTTAGATTTAGAATAAATGACAATAAAACCCAATAGTTTTGTACTAAAATATATTATGGAAACTTTGATGAGAAAAATATCATGACCTAAGAAGCCCCCCTCCCCCAACTTTCAGAGAACGGGTAGTGTATCACATGATAACATTAGTTCATAGGTGAGCAACTGATAACTCTTATAAAAGAGTTATTATATGACATTTTTGATGATAAAATCCCTAAGTGAACCGGGTTCTGTTTGTTTAATTCGATGTTATGTTGTATGTTTTGTTATGTTTGCGTGTGTATGTGTGAATGATTGAGTCAGGTGAAATCAAAGGGTTTATAATTGCTTTTAGGCGTTATTTAAATAATTATGGCATGTAGCAGGGAGAACGGCAGTGAAGACGAGGCCGAATCCGCTGAGTCAAAGTCAAGCTCCAGGTTGAACGCACAAGCAAGGCCGAACTCGTGAGCGAGCTTGACTTCGATGTACGAGGAAGGAATGAACGAGTAAGGATTGAACGAGTAATGCTGAAGAAATACGGGAGCAGAGTCGAGCTACAAAGACGAAGTCAACGCTTAGGAAAAGTGAAAACCGAGGAAGTTGGTCCGAGCTCAATACTTCCGAGCTCAAGACTTCCGAGCTTAAGACTTCCGAACTCAAGAATTCCGAGCTCAAGACTTCCGAGCTCAAGACTTCCTAGCTCAAGACTACCGAACTCAAGACTACCGAACTCGTGAGCAGAACCGAACTCCGGGAAGAAAGAGAATAGAGCCGAGCTCGCAACCATCCGAGCTCAAAGATTGAAAAGTTCACAAGTATGAAGACGACCTCGAGACTGATGCTCGTAAGCGAGGTCGGACTCGTACGCGAGGTCAGACTCGCAAGAGAGGTCGGACTCTTGGCCGATCTCAAGACTGATGACTGCAAATGAGATCAGAATCACAAGCGAGGTCAGGCCCGCTCAAAGGTCGAGCTCGGAAGAAAGGAAAGAAAAGCAGACGAAGTATGAACGAAACGAAGAAGAGCCTGCAGGACCACAGCCATGTGGCGGCTGGCCACGACAGCATAAAGGACGCGCGTTTTACCAGAGCCAACGGAAAAAGGAAAGGATCAGTGGACGAAGGGTTTGCAGGTGCCTATTCTGTACACCTAAAAAAGTGTCAGAGTTTGTTATTTAAAAGAGAGGGCAACAATCAGAACAATCATTCATCATTCAGTATCTGGAGGAGAAATCAGAGGGCAACGCCTTGGAGAAGAAGCTATCGGAAGAGGCGATGATCCAAAGAGGAGCACATGATTCCGACGACGAGTGTTCACTTTGAATCTCGAATTCCTTTTTATTTTGCTATGGCATTTTTTTTTCGAATTACATTGCGTCTGTTCGCCATGAGCTAAATTTATACGACTTGATCTTTTGATGAAACCCATGCTCGTGTGACGAGCCCGTTCTAACTTATCTTGTTAAGTTATTATCGCTTTCTTGGTGTTTATTTATCTTGCTTGTGATTGATCACCATGGGTGAGATCTTAGCTCTATGATTTAAGGAAGCTCTCATAGAGTGGAAACCAAGAAACGACGCAAGAACATGATTTAAATATTATGTGTGAATAGCATAGAATATATGTTTGCCTTTGCGTGACATAAATGAATGGAAGCGAACCAAGACGAATGCTGAAGCGGTTATGTTCCGATGCTCCAAACAATTAAGGCGATTCGATGGCAAGCCACAGAGGATCCACATCTCCACCTTCGGTCGTTCCTGGAGGTCAGCGACTCATTTAAGTTACCAGGTGTTCCAGCCGAAGCGCTGAGACTTCGGCTATTCCCTTTCTCGCTACGAGATCGTGCAAAAGCATGGCTGAATGGCCTTCCATCAGACTCTATCACTTCCTGGAACGAGCTCGGCGAAAAATTCTTGATGAAGTATTTCCCGCCTACAAAGAACGCAAGGTTCCGAAATGACATCATGTCTTTCCAGCAGAATGATGACGAATCAGTGTGCGAAGCTTGGGAACGTTACAAGGAAATGCTACGGAAATGCCCTCACCACGGCATTCCGCACTGCATTCAATTGGAGACATTCTATAATGGGTTAAACGCGTCCACACGCTTGGTGCTAGATGCCTCCGCAAATGGAGCTATTCTCTCCAAATCCTACAATGAGGCATATGAGATACTGGAAAGGATCGCTAATAACAATTGCCAATGGTCCAATTCGCTAGCTCCAATGGGAAAGAAATCTGTTGCCGGTGTTTTGGAAGTTGATGCCTTGACGACGCTAACTGCTCAAGTAGCATCCATGAACAATATGTTGAAAGGTTTGCAAATAGTCAATCCAGCTGCTCAAGCGACAAGTGTCCTAGTGATCGCACCCACAATGCAAGTAAATGAAGTGCCGTGTGTTTATTGTGGGGAAGGACATACTTTTGATAGCTGTCCATCAAACCCAGCCTCGGTGTGTTATATGGGAAATCAGAACGGCCAAAGGAATAATCCTTACTCACAGACATACAATCACAGGTGGAGACAACACCCTAATTTCTGTGGGAGGCCAAGGATCGGGAACAAGTGGTGGTGGAAATTTTGAGAAAACACATATCCACAAAATTTCCAAGCGAGCAAAGAACAAGCCGCCCCACGGCCCAAATCTATGGAAACATTGATAAAGGAGTATATGGCGAAGACGGACGAAGAATACAAGGACAATCCACTTCGCTAAGGAATTTGGAGGTTCAGATCGGACAATTAGCCAATGAAATGAGGAATCGCCACCGGTAATCTCGCCAGTGACACGGAGAATCCTCGGAAGGATAAAGAACATGTCAAGGCGTCACACTGCAAGTGGAAAGAAGATGCAAGAAACCGAGCTCTTGAACCAAGAAGAGAAGGCGGAGTCCTCAAACACTAAAAGCAAGTTGGCAGAAGTGGAAGCACCGAAGCAACCTCGTGATGCCGAGGTGCTCGCCAAAGTGAATCCACTGCCGAAGTCAATGGACGAGGTGGTTTATCGACCGCCACCATCTTTTCCCGAAAGGTTGAAAAAGAAACGGCAAGACACTCAGTTTCGGAGATTTCTAGATGTCTTGAAACAGTTGCACATTAATATTCCATTGGTGGAAGCACTAGAACAAATGCCAAATTATGTGAAGTTCTTGAAGGATATCTTAACAAAGAAGAGACGCTTGGGGGAGTTCAAACAGTGGCGGATCGAGAGCGGTAGTAACATGTTAAAAAGCAAGATTCCACCTAAGTTGAAAGATCCAGGGAGTTTCACAATTCCATGTTCAATTGGAGGTCGCGATGTTGGTGGTGCTCTATGTGATCTAGGAGCGAGTATAAACTTAATGCCGCCTCAATATTCGAGAAGCTCGGGATAGGAAGCTCGCCCACAACAAAGGACCTCAGAATTGGCGATCGATCTATGGCTCATCCCAAGGAAAAATTGAAGATGTGCTAGTGAAAGTGGATACATTCATTTTCCCGCAGACTTCATCATTCGGATTACGAAGCAGATCACGTGGTGCCTATAATTTTGGGACGCCCTTTCCTCGCAGAATCGGAAGAACTTTGATTGATGTCCAAAAAGGCGAACTCACAATGAGGGCTAGCAGTGGTGTTCGCATGTGAGAAGTTTCGAGCCTACCTCATCGGTGCGAAGGTGATTGTTTACATAGATCACGCGGCTATAAGATATCTCGTCGCCAAGAAAGATGCCAAGCCACGGTTGATCCGGTGGATCTTGCTTCTACAGGAATTCGATCTGGAAATTAGAGATAGGAAGGGTACTGAGAATCAAGTGGCCGACCATTTATCTCGATTGCCAACTGTTGAAGGCGAAGACACCCGTGTCCGTTCGTGATGCATTCCGGATGAGCAACTAATGAGCATGCACCACGGTAGTACACCTTGGTATGCGATCAGAAATTTCTTGGTCGGTGGAGTGCTACCTCCGACTTCTCTTTTCAACAAAGGAAAAGTTCTTTCCGAGGTGAACCATTACTTTGGGATGAACCATTCTTGTATAAACACTGTGCTGACGGACTGATGAGACGTTGTGTCCCACATGAGGAAATGGAATCGATTCTAGAGGGATGTCATGCTACCCCATATGGTGGTCACTTCGCAGGATAGAGAACGGTAGCTAAAGTTCTACAATCAGGTTATTTCTGGCCAACCTTGTTTAAGGATGCTCATGCCTTTGTAAGAAAATGTGACCGATGTCAGAGAGTTGGGAACATTTCTTCTCGAAATGAGATGCCAACTAATTTTATCCTAGAAATAGAACTCTTTGATGTTTGGGGCCTGACTTTACGGGTCCTTTTCCACCTCATTTAGCAACCTCTACATATTGGTGGCGGTTGATTATGTCTCTAAATGGGTGGAGGCCGTAGCTAGTTCGACTAATGATGCAAAGGTTGTAATCAAGTTCTTGCAAAAGAACATCTTTACACGGTTTGGCACTCCTCGTGCTATCATTAGTGACGAAGGAACTCATTTTGTCAACAAGGCAGTGAGTGCTGTCCTAGCCAAGTACAATGTTCGCCACAAGATTGCCACGGCATACCACCCCCAAACCAATGGACAAGCTGAACTCTCCAATAGAGAGATAAAAGGCATATTGGAGAAGGTGGTAAACCCAGGTCGGAAGGATTGGTCCATACGACTGGATGATGCGATATGGGCTCACGAGCGACTTTTCAAAACTCCGTTAGGGATGTCCCTGTCGGTTGGTCTATGGAAAGCTTGTCACCTTCCACTGGAACTCGAGCATCGAGCCTATTGGGCGATAAAGAAACTGAATTTTGAGCATAAGGCTGCTGGAGAAGCTCGCTTGTTGCAACTAAGTGAGATGGATGAATTCCGCTGGTTTGCCTATGAAAATGCGAAATTGTACAAGGAGAGGACAAAGAGATGGCATGACAACAACATCTTGCGCCGTGAGTTCTTGCCGGGTCAGCAAGTGCTACTGTTCAATTCAAGGTTGAAGCTATTCTGAAAGTCGAAATCACGATTGTCGGTCCCTTCACAATTCTCGTGGTAGCACCCCACGGTGCTATCACATTACAAGAAGGACATCAGTCGGAATTCATGGTGAATGGACAATGTGTCAAGCACTAATGTGGTGGCGAGGTCGCTCGTGAGAATACCTCAACACCCCGAAGACGCCCGACAGAGGTATCTTGGTCGCCATGGCGGCAAAGGTACTGGGCGCCCTTCTATTTTGTTTGTAAATATTTGTTTTAGTTCTCGCTTTGTCTCGGTGTTTTCGTATGATAATAAATTGCTTTAGCCTTGCTAAAGGATGAGGGATTATTTTGGGATTTTTGATTGCAGGTACGTGCGTACCATCGGGGGGGAAGTTCCGAGCATGGTGCTAATTCTTGCCCCAGTAATGGATTTTGCAGAGGATTAAGAGAAAGTGAAATAGAAGTTGCCAATTTGGTAAAAACAAAAAGAGCGGAAAATTTGGTTGACTTTTGGGATTTGAAAGGCCGCGCCTTTTCCTTTTCCACTTTTCAGTCTTTTAAATCTTTTATTTCCCCAATTTTCTTGCATCTTTGCTCTCGCTTTCACGATTATTTTCTCCCTGCTCGATTGTGCAAATTTGTAGTCTCCATCTCTTCCATCTACGTAATCGCTTATTATGAGGAGATTCGGCAGCAGATCGGGGGCAGTGCGCCATCATCCATTCCAAGCAATGATGCCGCCACACCCCTCGTAATTTCGCACGAAGAGGTATCCTGAAACCTTCACCAGCCTCCTCCACAGTCATTATGCCTCCTTCCTCCAAAAGAAAGAATAGTCCCAGTGAAAAGGGGAAGGCCAAGATAGTGGAGGCCGAGGAATTTGAAGATGCTCAAAGCAAGAAGACAAGAGTGGACAAACCCTCGTCACAAAAGGCAAGAATTTCAATCGATGCCATCCCTAAATTTCGAGCTCATGGTGGGTTCGAAAGATTTAAGCGCTTAAAGCCTAGGCGACTCGGATGGAAAAGGGGTTCCAAAAGTCAAAGGAAACCCCAGTGTTTGTGGTGGAATTAATTTCCTTGAATGGTTGGGCTACATTCGCAGCGATACCACCTCCCCCCATTACACCCCTTGTTAAGGAGTTCTATGCAAATATCACGCCTTTGCCAAATAAGGAAGGTTGTCTTACGTGGTTATAGGTAAATTAGTGGTTTTCTCCGGAAACCATTAATGCTTTTATGAGTTAGACAATGAGGTGGAGGATGCTTTCTCCACCATGAAGAGGACCCTTCCAAAGAAGACCTCGAGGAGGCGCTACGATTGACAAATGTCGAAGGCACGAGAATGGAGATCTCCACACGGGGTGTCGCCCATTAAAGCCGCATCATTAAAATTGAGGCTCATGTCCGCTTCATTTCATCAAAAGTGGATTTTGCCAACAACCCATGATAACACGGTGTCGGAAGAACGTATGTTGATGCTTCTCTGCATTTTCACTGGAAGGTCCGTCAACGTAGGCGCCCAAATCTGGCGTGAAGTAGAGGGGTGCCTAAAAAGGAAGAAAGGCCGACTGTTCTTTCCTTCTCTGATCACTCAGTTATGCATGAAGGCCGGGGTGCCTGTCGGGGATGATGAGGATCGCCTCGTTGAAAAAGCTTTTATAGACATCAAGACTCTGACCCATCGTCACAGTGCTTCTACAGACCCAATCTCGCAAGCAGCGCAAGAAGATCCACCTCGGCCCATACCGACCTCAACCGAGCCTATTGTTCTAGACATGCAGAAGTGCCTCTGCGTGGGAGTCCAAGCCCTCATGCTTCGATCCGCTGCACTAGAAGACGCTCTTAAGCATTTTTGGGCGTATTATCGTAAACGAGATCGGATAGTGGAGGATAGCCTCAGTCACCGCTCACGGTAACTGCCACCTTCCCGAATTCCCACATCGGGTATTCCAAGCTCAGCCTCTACCTTCGGATTTTGATTCATCATTGAGTCGAGAAAGAGAAGAACGCAAGGCCGACCCGAGCTCGGCCGCAAAGAATGCCGGCCCAAGTCGACTCACCAACTAAACCGACCGCCGCCCCAAGCGAGGCTCGGTACCAAGTGCTCCATCGGACGAGTGCGCACTCGACCGAGGTCGAGCTGGCTGTGTCTCCC
Source organism: Salvia rosmarinus (assembly GCA_036937905.1). Lineage (NCBI taxonomy): Eukaryota > Viridiplantae > Streptophyta > Magnoliopsida > Lamiales > Lamiaceae > Salvia > Salvia rosmarinus. The sequence continues at coordinate 88,568,224 of CM072816.1, read as the reverse complement.
GAAACCGGTCGTTCGCCGCTACCACCCCATCCACGAAAAGCCTCCCTACTACTGGGTTCTCCGAAGTGTAGGCTAAAGCGCTTTCTCTAACTCAATCCTTGTTTTGTTTTGTGTTTTGTTGTGTGTCCGCCGGTTGGTGTTTTGTTGGGTTGTTCTGCTTTGTTAAATAAAAGCATGTGATTCTCATTTCGATGATTTCTAAGGATGATGCTTGATTGGCGCGGATAGCTTTATGATGTTAACTGCTTTTGTTTTACCGTGATCTTTAGTACGCCTTATTGCTCGTCTGGTCTTTACCCTTATTTTGTGGGATGTACCTCTATTAATTCGGTATTAGCATATTAGCCCTATAGGATCGACCATTGCATCGGTGAATCTTAATCGCCTACGATTTTGTATGAGTGCTATCTCTCATATTTGGTTGGTACTCCCTCGAGACAAAATACATGAGTGTGTCAACATGGATGGGACGTAGGCCCTTTTGGATCGATTGTGCCTTTCTAGCCTTCCTTAATATGATATTTTCCTAGGGTCCCCTTGAGCTTACAAGTTTTTCTTTCTTGCACCCACCAAATATTCTCCCAGATACCCATATATATTATTCCTCACCCTTCACTGGGCATACCTAATTGTGGTTCGCTTTTCTCATTTCTATAATAGTGCCCGTAGTAATCTCTATGTCTCAAGATAACAAAGGTCTCACCCCTGTTTTGATAAATCTCAACATTGGGGACAATGTTATGTTCTCGCTTAGGGGTGGGCGAGGTAAAGTAACCTCGGAAGTTGAGGGTGAAGTAGTTATAAAATATGGTCATTACGAGCTTATTGCTCAAAAAAAAAAAAACGGAGATGATAAATGAAAATGTGAAGACGCGGGTCTCTATAAAAAGAGAAGAAAAATGTCAGGATAGTTGGAACCAAGAATGAGTTAGGTGCCTAGATGCTTTGAGCTACATTATCCCAAACAATCCTACCGTCACCCAAGCCTAACATTATAAGCTGTTAAAAGACCTACTGATCCAGTATTGATTACACTCATGTTAGTGGAGATGGGGTTGACCGAACTGAAATGTGGAGACATTTGTGCACTTGATAATCAAAGCATGGTCATATTAAGAAGAACTGAGTCATGGGAAGATTCATGTAGTGGCTAATGTGTTATTTACCTATTGATATCTGAAGGGCGACATCCTTGCAATACGAGGTGATTGACCAGATTTGCAACGATAAGAACTGAATGATCCTTTTTCTTTCAAAGAACCATGACTGAAAGCGACGTCCCTAGCGGATTAAGTCATCATCTTGGTTATCGTCGGAGGATTTTGAACATCGCTTCTTGTTTTGTGGGTGTGTTTTTGTTGTGTGATAGAGCATTACTCGAGGACGAGTAATGAGCTAAGTTTAAGGTGTGATAACTCTTATAAAAGAGTTATTATATAACCTTTGATGATAAAACTCGAGTGAACCGGGTTCGCTTTGTTTAATTCGATGTTATGTTGTATGTTTTGTTATGTTTGCGTGTGTATGTGTGAAGGATTGAGTCAAGTGAAATCAAAGGGTTTATAATTGCTTTTAGGCGTTATTTAAATAATTATGGCATGTAGCAGGGAGAACGGCAGTGAAGACGAGGCCGAAGTCCGCTGAGTCAAAGTCAAGCTCCAGGTTGAACGCACAAGCAAGGCCGAACTCGTGAGCGAGCTTGACCTCGATGTACGAGGAAGGATTGAACGAGTAATGCTCAAGAAATGCGGGAGCATAGTCGAGCTACAAAGACGGTCAACGCCGAAAAAGTAAAACCGAGGAAGTTGGTCCGAGCTCAATACTTCCGAGCTCAAGACTCCGAGCTCAAGACTTTCGAACTCAAGAATTCCGAGCTCAAGACTTCCGAGCTCAAGACTTCCGAGCTCAAGACTACCGAACTCAAGATCACCGAACTCGTGAGCGTAACCGAACTCCGGGAGAAAGAGACAGAGCCGAGCTCGCAACCATCCGAGCTCAAAGATTGAAAAGTTCACAAGTATGAAGACGACCTCGGGCCGATGCTCGTAAGCGAGGTCGGACTCGTACGCGAGGTCGGACTCAGACGCGAGGTCGGACTCGCAAGCGAGGCGAACTCTTGGCCGAGCTCGGACCGATGACCGCAAATGAGATCGGAATCACAAGCGAGGTCGCCCGCTTAAAGGTCGAGCTCGGAAGAAAGGAAAGAAAAGCGTATTTAGTATGAACGAAGCGAAGAGCTCATAGACCACGCCCACGTGGCGGCCGCCACGACAAAGATAAAGGACGCGCTTTTTCCAGAGCCAACGGAAAAGGAAAGGATCGATGACTAAAGGGTTTGCAGTGCCTATTCTCATACACCTAAAAAGTGTCGAGTTTGTTATTTAAAAGAGAGGCAACAATCGTAACAATCATTCATCATTCAAGATCCGGAGGAGAAATCGAGGGAAACGCCTGGAGAAGAAGCTATCGGAAGAGGCGATGATCCAAGGAGAAGCACGTGATTCGGCGATTTAGTATTAACTTTGAATCTCGAATTCTTTTATTTTACTATGGCATTTGTGTTTTGAATTACTGCACAGTACCGCTATGAGCTAAATTTATATGACTTGATCTTTTGATGAAACCCATGCTCGTGTGACGAGCCCCGCTTCGCTTATCTTGTTAAGTTATTATCGCTTTCTTGGTGTTTATTTATCTTGCTTGTGATTGATCACCATGGGTGAGATCTTAGCTCTATGATTTCGGAAGCTCTCATAGAGTGGAAAACAAGAAAATGACGCAAGAACATGATTTAAATATTATGTGTGAATAGCATAGGAATATGTGTTTGCTTTGCGTGACATAAATGAATGGAACAGTAGAGATACTCTTAAAGCGCTTGGTATAGGAATATATTGACGAGCTTAGAGGTATAATCTTAGATTTGGAAAAATGCTAAGAGTTGGAAGATTTCATGTCATAATAACGAGGCAAGATAATGTTGAAGCATGGCGAGTACGGGGCATGAGTGGAATCAAGTGATCAAGTCTATTTTTCCCTCCTGATATCTGTTTGTTAATCATTTATTGTCTGAAATTCCACCTCGTCTCGGTGTAAAAGTTCTCTTTAATTTGTCTCTCTCATAATCACAAACAAATTGTATTCGACGTGATTTAAAAAGTGCATTCCCTGTGGATTCGATCTCGGAATATTTCCGTATATTACTTGTTGATTACGTGCACTTGCGTAGAATAGTAGTTTTAACCAACAACAACAACCAACATGTATAGTGCTGCTAATTTTTTAGTGAAGGAGATATGATTTTCCCTTTTTTTGGTATTTATTTTAAATATTTAAATCATTATACATTGATTATATTTCTAGCATGCTTCTTATAATTAACAATTAGTTACAATACACAATGTTTTTTCATATTTACTTGAGAATTTCTGACATAATTGATCACTGAAAGACTCCAATTTTGATATTTTGAATTGTATCTTAATTGTCTAAACTTTAATGGTGAGTGAAAGCAGTCTATGAAAAACACCAAAAATTCTCTCAATCTCTCTCCTAATTTTTGAAAATTATTGTAGTAAGGATACTACTGATCTTCTCTTCTCTAGTATTTATAATGCTTTCTAAATCCTATTCATATCAGAATTCCAGCATATCTAATAAATATAATAATTATATCTTAATATCTTTTGATATCAGATGATTATCTAGAGTCTAGGAGATGTATTAAATTAATAATACAACTAACAAAGTCTAGTTCCAGTGATCCTACATGGGGGATGAAATTACTAGGCCATAGACTTTATTGGGCTAGTCTAGGAATTAAATACAATTAATAAAGATAAATCTCAAATGAATTAGTTCTCTTATATTCAGCTCAACATATAAATTAATTCATAAACATAAATTTATTCCACTAGAAAATAAATGTTGACTTATCTCTTTATTACGAAGTTGAGTCGGACTTCTACTTAAACTTACGAATCCCTCTACTTAAGATATCAAACATCCATTAATTATTTAGAGTACCCTGATTGCTTAAAATAATAAATCTCTTTAATTATTTTCTTGAGTAGAACCATTCAACTTTATTATCGTAATTGTGATAACTCAAGATACATAAGCACTGCTGCCACCCAATGTACGAAGAATATTGGGTTATCCCATATAACCTTCACCTATTACAAGTCAAATTGATAGTCATCAACACCTACTCATCTGAAATCTTATCGAACTTCAGATTCACGTTATGTCATCGAGACATAGGTTCTTCATAAAGGTCAGATAGAAGAACTTGTCTTACTATGATTCATCAATACTTCAATATGTACCAGCATAGACAAGCAACAAAGTCAAGCTATTTCTTATCTATACTGCAGCTTATACCAACTACTCATTCTCAAGTTATCTCGGGTGTAATATAGGTTTATATCTTAACAAGCTTGACCAATTATATAAACTTTCGTGATCTTCTACACACTTAAATTTTATATGAAATAAAGGAACAACATATACAATCATAAATAATTCAAATATGAGATTGAAATAATAATGACAGAAAAGATTATATACAAACTCAACCATAAATTGATTTCAATATACAACAATATTTAGAGTATTATTTATTGATAATATACGATTTATGATAAAGAAATATTATGTGGGCCATGTATATCCGAGGAATTTGGACAGAGATAAACCTTAGGAGTATTTGACAGGCTTCACAAAAGATCTGATGCTGCAGTATATATGTTCTACTTACTACTGCTTAGCAGCTCAGACATGCAACTGTGGTCGAGGACGTAACTTCTCACAGAAATTATATAAGATATGTCAATGTACTTGAAATCACAAGAATAAATTAATATTTCACCAAACAAACACAATGAAGCTTGAAGAAATGATGGCGGGAGGTATTATACGCAACCTGGAAAACAATGTCAATCAAACGCAATCTTTAGCTAATTTGGAGGCGCTCCCAACACTGAAAACCAAAAGGTCTTAGCTTTGACTCGAGACTTATTCAATGCTAATTAATTAGTACAAAATTCACCTCCAGAGTAATTTTAAAAAAATGAATATGGATTCATGAACTTATGTTGAATTCTATCAAATACGAGGGTAAATTAGTAAAGTGAAAACTATTCCGGCATCCGACCATAATCATGTTATTTGGGGTAAAACCACCCAAATCAAAAATCAAATCTTTCAAGAAAAGGTTAGCCAAAAACATGCATGTGGTTGACTCCAAAAATTAAATACCCCTAACGTTATATATTGCGTAATTTAACCCCTATCACCAGAATAAATAATGCAGATCCCCCCACAAGACTGACAATGATTACAACACCGTTTCTGAAATTTTGAAAGACTTTCTTTTAATATGGGAGGGGAGGGGATATGGTTGACACCAAAAATCAAATATCCCCTAACATTTTATTTTGATCTTTTCATGTTCGTTTTCCTTTGATGCAAAATGGTTTAACACTCCGACAATCTTCAAGTTTTTCAGGCTAGACGGGGCCTTAGCTTGTTTGAATTGTCGGCAAACGGGCTTCGGTTCGCAAGCCGCCGGAGAAATTGTCCACTCTCTACCTTGAAAGGCTGGTGCAAAAGCATAGAGCTAGCTAATGTAAGTTGAGGATCGGTGCACAATTGACTATTTTGTATCAATAACAGCTTTTGACAACTAGAGTACGTCATTGGGTTATAGTCTTACACACAAAGAATGATATGTTCCATGACGCCTAGGGTGTTTTTTAGATGAATGTTGAATTATGTAATACTGTAATTTGCTCAATCACTGATCCATTTGCAAATAAATGAACTATGAAAAAGCAAGTTCGAGTGTTCGATCGTCTCAATCAGTTTTTACATTAGGGATTCTTCAATATGGGATTACATATTTTAAAATCAAGTAAAGTTTGGGTCAGAATTTGATTATTTGTGCTCTCGTCTGTTGTTGACCGAATTCGAAAATTTCACGCCACGCGATATATATCTGTTTTGGGTTTCTAAATATTGTACTAGACCATTCCTTATTCTGAGCTAAGTCTGTGGAGACACACCATCCTCCTCTAATTGAATGACGGATGTCCATGAGACCACATGCAGACGGGTGTCCATGAGACCACATGCATAAGTGTGACACGTTTATTTATTTACACTCTAGCTAGTTCTTAATTGCTTTGGGCAATTACTTCCATCAACAAATTTCGGCAAAATCTATCCCTGATTACACGTTTCATAAACATTGAAAACTTTCACGTGCCAAAAATTTATTGGTTAATGAAAAGTAGCACAAAAAGAGATGTACTGAGGTGGTTAGCAATAGCATGGAATCTAACCTATCTCAAATTTGCATCAATATGAATTTTTTCAAGAAATTCTGTAAATATATAGATATATTATGCTCACCTTTTATATAATAATATTTTATTAATTTAATTTATATTAATATAATATTATAATATAAAAGGGATTTATTATACTTATATGTTTTATAGAATTTTCTTTTGTACAGTACACCTCTTGGTGTTTCTCTGACATTTCTAAAAGGAAAAATAGCCAAATACAATCCCATTATTTGTTCAAAGGATCATGTAAAAGGAAATACTGATAAGTCCTTAATGTTGTAATTTTTAACATATGTGCCACTTTCCTACTAATACTCCCCAAGTTAGTTTTATTCCAAATTCTCTTCTATTTATATTAAATTTTGAATTATTAACAATAAGAGCTAGATATATATAACTTTTCATTCATTTACTTAAATTTAAAATTTCCGCCAATTTTCTCTATTTGTTTTATTAATATTGTCAAAACATTAATTATTACTATCTTTATATTATACATTAAAAATATAAACTATATTATTTTGTACACCTTTTTAGTACTTTTAACATTTTGTTTATCTTGAATTATTTATTATATATAATATCAAATAAAAAATCTACCTATGGAATGCAGTTTAAGCAGACTAAATTATTGAATTCATAAATCTCAAGAATAGTGTAATTTTGATTATTTAAGATATGGAATTTATCTAACTAAAAAGTTGAAAGATATCATGCTACTCAATTACAAATTACTAATTTCGAGGATAAGCCAATATGTAATCATATATATATTACGTGTCTTGGAACTTAATTTTATATCAATTGAAGATATAGTAATAATTGCGAAAGTCGGACATAATTATAGTCTCACACCTAGGTCGAGATCCTCATATGCCAAGAAAATTACAAATATGACACCGGATATGAATTTGAATTTCGAAATAGCTCTTACCGAGCTTAATATGTAAAATAGTCTCACAAATATACTTATCAAGATATTATAAATATGTCACTAAATACAAGTACAGCCTTACGAATCACGACCAATGAGCTAGACAGACTCGCATTGTGTTTATAGATAGCTAAAGTTTAAGATCCAAATCAAGCAATTCTGGTTTGGGTGGCTCCTCTTGACCGGAACTTCCCGCCCACGCTAAATTTGGCAGTTGGTGGAGGTGGCTATGTGTGGGGCGCCACCGTGGGAGTGGTGCTTTACCCCAAGTGATGATCTGGACGCCGCCATGAAGTGTTCTGACATAGATTTCTCCCTTCGGTGAGCGTTCTGGTGGCCTCCCAATGCCTGTGAGCTGTGGAACTCGCGATTGCAGAACTTGCAAAAGAACATCTTTCTGTCCACCCTCAGATTCAGCCACTCTCTTCCTCGTACATATTTTTGTGGTTTCCCTTCTTCCATACTCAATCAACCCTGCATTAATGGCGTCTGCTTGTTTAGTTCGAGTCTTAGCTAGGTTTTGATATATATCAATGGGAGTTGTGGTGGTTTTCATGGAGATCGATTCCTTTAACAATTAATGTCGAGTAAAGTTTTGACGTTAATTTACATCTGCGCGTCAATTCAAAGTGACAAGGTTGGCTCTTCCATTGCCTGCCACCATCCGTGCCGATTATACTATTAATTGCCAACGCGCGACTTACTTTAGATATATGCTTTCACTATTGGAGAATATCCACAAAACCAATTAGTGTTGGCATCGCTTCAGTTAGTACATGGAATTTGAGATATAATGAGACGCACTTTATCCATGGGTTATGAGCATTATTAATGTTGTTTTACAGGCCTAGTGTAATCATATATATGCTATTTGAATCTTAAGTGTGAAGCGAAATAAAATTAAGTGTTTCTCTAGGTGTTTGAGCTCATCCAAACACGAGATCTATTGTTCTGAATATCAAAATTCGAAGAACAAGTTATTACCGGAATGCAAAAGATAACATCAGTTGGGATTTAGTCTCGCACCATTTTCTGTGTCTCACTCGAATCATATCCCACTATCAAATTTTTTATTTTAATGATATTAACTATACAAATATATTTACTACAGTATAATGAATCATAATTCACATTTATAAAACTATATTCTCAGTTTTTAATTTAATAATCTCAATAATCAATTATTAATTAATAATTAAACTTAAATACTAAAATAATTATATACCTTGATTGAGCATAATAAACCATGTTAATAAGTACAAAATTAAACTAAAACACAACAATTTAAATTAAAAGATATTTAAAATAAATTGAAAGTTGTACGCAATTGGACACTGGATCCCAAGGCATCACAAAGAAAACACGTGGATTATCCACTTAATGATAGTCGTTGCTCTTCAAAGTTAAATTAAGGAAAAATAAATAATTTTAGCTTAATAAATTAATTAATTGATTTTATGATAATTTTAGTCCATGTAAATAATTTTTCGAAGCATAATTGGTTCTGAAAATAACATATAGTCTGTAAATCCATTTTGATCACTAAATCCTAGCAATCTAATATTGCAACTAAACGGTGTCTATTGTAGTCAACTAGCTAGCAAACATAGTATCATATCCACAGGGACTGAAAACGCGAAAAGAAAACAAATAATAAACACAAACGATTCACAATTATCCAAGCTAAACAAATGTGTAGATAGATGTGAGAAAAGATGAAAAAATAAATATATAATAAAAGTAAAGTAAAACAGATTTAGAAGAATATCAAAGTAAAAGGCTATTCCTACGGAATTATTAGAAAAACACACAATCAATCTATAGCCTTATTAACAACAATTAAGTCAATTCGGATGAACACTCTTCTAGATCGGACAACTTATAATAGTATATTAATATATGTTATATTTTCGTTAGGTCTCAAGAACACATAAAAATTCCCAAAAGACATAAAATTTATTTTCCTACAATTAATAATAAAATTGTGAAGTCTTTAGATTAATTGTATTATGAATTCCTGAATTCGATCACATAATTAAAACCGCTAAGTCTTTAATCAGATAACTAGCATGCATCAATAATGGCAAGTTATCTAGCATGAAATAGCACCAAAAATCATAAATCATAAATTGACAGGTAAATAGGCCCATAGATTATTAGTTATATAAATTCATACTATATAATGCAAACCTTAAAATCAATGAAAATTTAGTTACTCATAGGAAGAATTAAACGAAAATAAATAAGTAAAAACATAATTGAGATAAATAAATAAAACCAATACAGGAATTTTATAATGAAGAATCTTGAAGTGTGAAAGGTAAAATAATAAAAGAGCGCGGGCGTTATATAGCCATCCAAGTTAAGGAATGTCAAATTATAGCCACGAACATAAAAATGTCAAATTATAGCCAAATAGTACCAATAGTACCAATATGACCAAATGGTCTTATCGGTACTATTTGGTGATAATAGTCCCAATAGGACCAACAACTTAGCTATAATTTGACATTTTTATGTTCGTGGCTATAATTTGATATTCCTTAACTCGATGGCTATATTAGTGTATTTCCACATAATAAAATCTCTACTCTTGTAGTGAACTCTAAAAATAAAGTATAACTCTGGAAAATATGAAAATGGATTAATAAAGACCTTGATATAATGGTAAGAGGGAGTATTTTTAGGTGGAGAAGGTTTCTTGAACCCTAAAAGACACATATATCCTAGTTGGGCTAAAAAATACAATTAAAAGTGGAAAACTCGGAAAATTTACTTATACAATATGCATTAAAATTCTTAAATCCACTGATGGGACCCATCGGTGCGTATTAGTGTTTAGGGGAGGAAATATACCGCTTATGTAAAGCTTAAAAATTCTTTCAACAAGATTTCGGTTATAAGCGTAGAGTTGGTCTGATGGCCGATCCATCACTAGTGGCAAACCTACTGACTGCTAAGACATCAAGTCAGTTGGACTGATAATAGATGTGTGTGTAGAATGTGGTGGTTATGGTATTTGCCTTACTGAAAACTTAAAGTCAATTTGAAACACTTAGCCAAATATTGATTAGTCAGTTTTCAGTTTAGATCTCTTCAGTATCAAAAGGATACTGATAGAGGGTTTCAAAACTATATTGTGCTACTGTGTGTTGGTGATGACAGTTCAATAATATGTAATTTAAATAGCGATACAGAAAGTAAATAACACGTTGAGTTTTACGTGCTTCGGAGAGATCAGCTCTTACATCCACAGACTGATTGCTCATCAATCCACTAGCTTGGGATTTAGTCTTGTTTATGGGAACATGATATGAACCTAGATACTGAGTTCACCTTACAGTATCCCACCTAACTTGGTATTCCTCATATGCTTGCTGGTGCTAGAAAACCCTAATTGCGGTTGATTTAACCTCTAGCTTACGGGTGCTAGAAACCAACCTTTCAGCAACTGAAACTTCATTGTTTTACTTGTCCAAACTTATACTCAACTATGAGAGGTTTTATAGAGGGGTTTTCAACTAATCTGAGTTATCACAATCGATAAACTCATTATATCTAGGCTTAAGATATATAAGATGAATATCCTATACTTAAGGAAGTGTATATTGAAATCTCGAGCTGATAATATATGCGAGCTCTTGATATTTACTGATAGAACTGTAAACTTTCTTCTTCGAAATCGCTATTTGATTTGAGTTTGAATGCTTTGAGAATTCAATTGCACAGCGTTTCGATTTTCCTTTAAAGGTTGGATTCTACGCGTATATGTAGTGAGGAACAAAAATAGAGCCGTTGGAGGGACCAATATTCAAATCCTTCTCTTTTGTTGTTTGAATTCTTCCAATTGAGAATCCTTATACTTCTCTGACATGGTCTGTATTATCATACACTGTAGCTTTATAACTCTGAAAAGGTCTTCTGTCTACATATACGTTACCACACTGTTGAGTCAAAAACTCAAGGGTTAATTTATTCCATGTTTCTCCAGTTGAGTTGACTCCGTGTTTTATCAGCACGTTGATTTCGGGTTAGGCTAGTGGAGGCTGCTCCGTCTTGTATCAGCAGGTTGGACTATAGTCTTTTGTCAGCTTTGAAAACCTAAGTCAGTATGATGCTTTCATCTAGATGTAATATAGTCAGCTTTGACCTTTCATCAGCCAACTTTGACTTGGTATAACCAGTGTTGACTACTTGTGATAACTCTTGTAAAAGAGTTATTATATGACCTTTTTGATTAAATAACCTTGAATGATATGTGTTCTATTTGTTTGTTTTATTGTGTTTTTATATGTTTATGTAATGTTTTCATGTGTGTACGTGTCAGGATTGAGTCAAGTGCATTTTAAGGGGTATTGTGTATATTTTATGCATCATTTAATCATTCTACGGTATGTAGCAGGAAATAGGGAAAGATGTACGATCTTGGAGTTCTGTTGGAGCAAGCGTGGCGCAGCAGCGGGGAGAAACGATGAGGAAGAGTTGCAAGAGGAAAAGAAGTTGTCGGAAGCTTGACGCTTATTAGTCGGTTGCGTGATTATTTGCTTGATAAGGAGGAGATTAGCAGACACACTCATTTTGGGAGATAGGATCCGAGCACGAAGGGAGAGGAATCAAGAGCTATCTCTTGGGGAGGAAGCCATCGGAAGAGCGGCGATCCAAGAAAGAGCACGCGATTCGCGATCGATTTCTTTTTCTTCTCGATTTCTTCTTAACTTGTTATGGCATTAGTTATTCTGAATATTGTTGAAAAGCTCGCTATGAGCTAAACCTTCTTGATCTCTTGATGAACCCCATGCTCTTGGGATGAACTCATTATTACGCATATCTTGTTAAATCGCTATCGCTCTTTTGGGATTTATTTATCTTGCTTGTGCTTGATCACCATTGGTGAGATTTTAGCTCTATGATTGCTGGGAAGTTCTTGTAGAGTGGAAAACAAGAGAGTGACGCAAGAACATGATTTAAACATTATGTGTGTGAATAGCATAGGAATATGTGTTTACCTTGTGTGGCAAATATGAATGGATTAGTAAAGGTATTCTAAGAGTAGTTTCGATATAGGAATATATTGAGTGGCTTTATAGAATATAATCTTATATTTGGAAAAATACTAAGAATCGAAGAAGTTCATGTCATAGCGATGATGCGACAATAAGGCTGTAGCATTATTAGTACAGAGCATGGGTGGAATCGAGAGGTCAAGTCTGTTTCTCTTTCTTGCTATCAGTTGATTTTCTCGTTGCTTTGTATTTGGTATTCTATCTTGTTTTGCCATAGCATTATCTTAGCATAGGTTCTTAGTTGTGTTTCATATTAAAGAAGCTACCACCTGTTGAATTTCCCTTTTTGCATTTTTATTAAACAAAGTTGTTGTCAACGTGACTTATATTGCGATCTCTGTGGATTCGATCTCGGAATACTTCCGTGTATTACTTGTTGATTACGTGCACTTGCGTACTTTATATTGTGTTACATTACACGCCCAACAAGTTTTTGGCGCCGTTGCCGGGGATCGCCAATTATAAATTGCGTTGATATTGCAACTTTGTGTTTCTTAGTAATTAGTGGTTAACTGATAAACGCGCATTTTACACGTTTATAGTTGATATTTAAAGATGAGTTTAGATCATTTAATGTGCGTTTATACATCGATTCTCAATGTTTCATCTATTTCTAGAAGATATTGCTCTTGGGTGTTCTTTTGGTGTTGTGTAGGTTTATATGTTGAAATTCGAAGCAAGGAACGAAGCACGAGCCAAAACGAGCAATCTGTCAAGTTTCTAGCGACCAACTGGCGGTCGCTAGGCTGGTCATGAGGCAAACCAGCGGCGCCCGGAGGAGAAGCGACCGCGACCTCGTGCACGCGAGCAAGCCCTAGCGCCGAGAACTCATCGGACGATTTCGCGACCGGTGCGGAATTGCTAGCGACCGCTAGCCGGTCGCGAGTACCATGCGGCGCAAGGAGGACCGCGAGCTAAGAAGAGTCTTGCGGGGAGATGGCTCATGGTCGAGCTAGCGACATGAGAAGCGATCGCGAGGCGGCGCAGAGGCGCAAATTGGGTTTCCACCCTTTTCTATAAATAGGCGAGAGCCCTTGCCCCCATCGCACCCCGCACGCCCCGCACACGTTTTAGAGAGTTTTCCTCGCTTTATCTTTGTTTTAGCTTCCGCTTAGTTCTAGCTTTAATTCTTGCATTGTTCTAGTTTAGTTTATTGTTTCGTTATCGATCGGAACGTTTTGTCCGATCGTTTCCGTTGTTTTCCGTTCGTTCGCTTGGGGTTGGATTCAAGACCAACCATTGTTCATCCAACGCTTCCCTACGGGTTTTATATATTTAATTTACTTTTATGGTTAAATCGTATTTTATTCCGTTTATTATGTCGGCTAGTTTTCCGTTCTAATCTTGGGTTTGCATGATTCGATCCTATATGTTGTGATTCCTTCTATTGTTATTTACCTTCCGCATTGATTCATGATTCATGGTGCTTATTTATATGTGTTGATTTCGATCAATCTTGATGCATATCTAGTTGCCAGTTAATGACGTAATTGTATTAATTGTCAATCGATCTTGAATGCATGATACTGAATAAGCCTCGAGTCGTGGCGAGATAGGAATTTCGTAGGAAGCATATTCTTAGTGATCCTTTTGGAGTTGCTTATTTTCCTCTAGAGACGTAACTGTGATAGGGAAAATTAGTAATCAACTACCGCAATTGTCGTAACTGAAGTTGTTGGTTATATATGTGATCTTCCGTCTTGTCTGGATTAAAACGGTTAATAATAAGCAGGATAAACATCGTTGTGGATAGGATTGGTGCATCCCTAGGGTTAGTCTTTCTTCATAGTTATCTTTTGAGATTTTATTGCTTTATTTTATATTTCTGCATGGTTATCTTTGCTTTGGATTAAATTCCGAAGCCCCTAAACCTTTCACCCTTTTTCTGTGCTTGGATAATGATGAATTGCCGTTGAGCTAGCTTCTATGTTTTCGTGATACAATCTCGTGGATACGATATCTTAACACCCTATACTTACACCTTTACGTGTGGAAAAGGAGCGATCAAATTTTGGCGCCGTTCGGGATTATTAAGATTGCATAGGAATAATTTGATTTGGATTTATTAATTCAAGTTATATATATTATATTATATTATTATTTATTTTTATCGATGCTAAATTCTCTCTTTTCTCGGTGGTTTATGCGTATAAGATCTCGGGGACCTCAAGAAGTATTATTAGATCCCGAGATCAAAGCTCTCAAAGGAGAAGAGGACGAGAAGAGGCGGGCTGCAATGGCGCCAATCCATGCGAGCAGGGCATTCCTCCCGAGCAAGTTGCACGATGCTAGCCGACTTTGCGAGATGCAGCGTCGGATGGCGAATATGGAATCATTGTCCTGCTCCGGAGGAAAGACCTCACGAATCACATGTACCGACATCCCACGAGCAGCCCAAGGAGGGTTAGGGCCCGCACGTAGATGCAAACAATTTTGAGCTAAACCGCCCCGATCGGTATGGTCCAGGAGAGCGGTTTGGGGAGTCACGGAAGACCGAATGCGCATCTCGAGACTTTTCTCGATATTTGTGACACCATCAAGCAGAATGGGTGCCACAAGACACGATCCGGATCGCATGTTCGGTTTCTCATTGCCACGGTGAAAGATTGGTTCAAGTTTGGACCGAATGGCATCGACACTTGGGGAAACTTTGTGAGAAGTTTCTTTGAAATACTTCTCGCGGCGAAAGCGTGAAGATCATCGCCAAATCTCTCATTTTGCCAAAACCACGACGAATCATTATTCGAGGCATGGAGAGATTCAGAGGTCTATTGAGGCGATGTCCACAACATGGGTTCTCGAAGGAGCAACAAATCACACGCTTCTACGGTGGTGACATGGCGGCGAGGAGCATGGTGGATGCATCGGCGGGGGCTGCTTATTGAACCGACCGATGGACGAGGCAAGCCGTATTGTAGAGGAGATGGCGCCAACAGCTATCAATGGCCAACGGAAGAACGTCATTGTTCAAAGCAACTGTTGAGAGTGATTCAAAATATGACGATCTCGTGAAGAAGTTCACTATTTTGAAGAGTCGATTGAGACGAGAACGTCGACCACATCAATCGGAGGAATCATCCGAATTTCCAACAACCTCCAAAGAAGCTTCAATGTTCAAAATTGTTTCAAGAGCCGAAGAAGCCAAGTCTCAAGACATAATCAGCGAGTTGGTTGTAAGCAACCAACAATTGGCAACGAATCAGAATTCGTTCATAAGAAACACCGCGTAAGATAAATCACTTGGAGTCCACCGTGACGGCTATGGGAAGCATATGAAGATGTTGGAGAATCAAATTGGTCAAATAGCCGTATAAGTGAATGCACTACAAAAGATGGGCCAATTCCGAGTAATACGGAGGTAAACCCGAAGAATCGGTGCTTTGCTATCCGGACGAGGTGGGCGAGCCTACCCGAGCCCTACCGAAGAAGAAGAGGATGAAAGCACACTGGAGCAGAAACTCGCGACCGAGCTCGCGACCGCGAGCCCGATCGGCGAGTCCGAATTTTTACACGAAGCCGTGATGAGCACGCGACCGCGCCCGACCGCGAGCCATCGAGTGTGCGCGCGCGAGCCGTTCGCGGCGACCCGGCCTTCGCATGCCCGACCACGAGCCATCGGTGAGCATCTGCCGTCGAGACACCGGTCGCGAGAGCTCGCGCATAGCTTCGCACGTGAAGACGAGTCCGGTAGCAATGGATACCTCGCGACCTTCCCAGTGTCGCGAGGTCGACCGCGAGCAACCCTGAAGCAAATCCGCACGCACACTCCTCCGGTCCGTTTAAAGTCGACTTGTCAAGTCAAAATATGATGAGGAGTTTGCTCGTTTCAAAGAGGTTTTTCAAAAGTTGAGATAAATTTGCCTCTCTTTGAAGCTGCTGCGAAACATGCCGGATACATGAAATTCTTAAAAGACGCGCTTGCAAGCAAGAAGAAGCTGGGGAAATTTGAGAAAATTACCATATCCGAAGAATGCAGTGCCGTCTTGCAAAGGAAGCTCCCTCTGAAGCAGAAGGATCCCGGCATTTTTACGTTAGAGTGCGAGATCGCCGAGCAGACTTTTCCAAATGTTTTGTGCGACTTGGGGGCGAGCATCAATCTGATGCCATTGAACGTTTTCAACCGGCTACACCTAGGAAAGATGAAGCCGACGAAGATTTCACTGATGATGGCTGATCGGTCACCACATATCAAAAGGTATCGTCGAAGGCGTGTTGGTAAATTCGGATTTTGTTTTTCCTGCCGACTTTGTTATTTTAGATATTCCCGAATTCAAACAACAACCACTAATCTTAGGTAGACCTTTTCTAGCAACTGGTCGTGCGTTGATTGATGTGCAGGAAGGCAATCTCACGTTTCGTGTTAACGATGAAGAGCTCAAGATTTCTATATACGACGCCATCAAGCAACACGGCGGTGGAAAGTCGGAAGATTCTTTGCTCGATCATGACTGCTGCTTTGCGCACATCTCACGTTTAGAGGATACTCGATCGATCGAGGAAGCTGCGAGAAGGAAGAAGTGGACTAGGCATGGAACTCCGAGTGTATCGTTCAAGTTTGGGGGGGGCCACTTCCATAGTCAGTGGTGGAGATCCGTAAATGCTAAGTTTAGGAGAATCCACGAGTTGAGAAGGATTTGTTGCCACAAAATGCCGGATTGAAAAAGGTTAGTAATGGTCTAGCTAAAGACGTTAAATGAAGCACTTGTTGGGAGGTAACCCAACGTTTTCTTGTTTTGTTTTTGTGTTTTGTTTTGTTTTTCGTTTGTGTTGCTGTTTGTCGTCTTTTGTCTTTCTTTTTGTGTTGTGTCTGTGGATCAACGAGTTAAGTGAAGTGTGTTAATCCATGTGGCCAATGATGATAGAAAATTTTGGTGAAATTTAATGATAGTGCGATGATATGTTAGAAAATGACGCATGAATGACGTGAGATGGCTTAGCTTGTTGTTTTCACCATTTGCTTATCTGTGAGACTTGAGCTTCATTGTATACATATCTTGATCGCTTTACATTAATTGTGTGATATCATGCATGTGATTATCTTCTAGAACTTGCCGTTTTTCCGTATCGAGGCCGCAATATGTGTTTGAATTTGGAAAGGATAAAGGCCATCTTTGTTAACCACATATTCACCCAAACACTAACCCGATGATATATACCATTTGTCGCCTTCTTTGAGCCTTTATTAGACTTTTCTTTCGATTAACCGGATGATAGGAGGTGAGGATGGATATGGGAATCAAAAGGGTTGAAATTTTGATGTAGTTATGACGAGAAAAGTTTCTTTTAGAAAATACATACGTGGTGAAGAATAGTACCTTTGTTGTGAAAGTTAAACCCTATAAGCTCTAGAAAAGAAAAGAAAAAGAAAAATGTTAAGTTCACTATGAGTGTTGAGCATAAAGGGTCTTTAATCAAACTATAGGTACCTTCTATGGCATTAAACGTTGATTTAGCACGTTGGGAGAGAAGAGGAAAATGGACAAAAGTCCATATGTGTCAAAAAGTATAAATGGGGGTGCTTGGAATATTTTTGAGTCACTTAGCCATACATTATCCTACCTTAACCAATGTGCCTACATTACAACCTATGAAAAGACCTCTTTGATCCTAATTTGAACACAATGACGCGGTGGAGATATTAGAAAAACAAGAGCCTATGGTAAGATGTTGCATTGCATTGATCGTTGAGTGTGCACATCCTTAATTTCTTTATGAGTTTGAGTGTATCCTCTATATTCTACACACATGCCTTTGTGAGGGTTGAATCAAATGAGTTTTTGCCGTAAATTGTTGTTTGTGTTGAGTAGACTAACGTCATCATGTGCACTAATGTTTTGAGCGTTGATATGTTTGGAGGCTAGAATGATTATCATCTTTGCTACGCTCGTTGATCTTTTGTTGTGTCTTTCTGTTTTGGTTTTGTTTGAGGACAAACAATGCTTTAAGTTTGGGGTTTGATAAACGCGCATTTTACACGCTTATTATTGATATTTAAAGATGAGTTTAGATCATTTAATGTGCGTTTATACATCGATTCTCAATGTTTCATCTATTTCTAGAAGATATTGCTCTTGGGTGTTCTTTTGGTGTTGTGTAGGTTTATATGTTGAAATTGAAGCAAGGAACGAAGCACGAGCCAAAACGAGCAATCATCAAGTTTCTAGCGACCACCTAGCGGTCGCTAGGCTGGTCATGAGGCAAAACCAGCGGCGCCCGGAGGAGTAGCGACCGCGACCTGTGCGCGAAAGCAAGCCCTAGCGCAGAGAACTCACTGGACGATTTCGCGACCGGTGCGGGTTGCTAGCGACCGCTAGCCCGGTCGCGGTACCATGCGAGCGCGAGGAGGACCATGAAATAAGAAGAGTCTTGCGGGAGATGGCTCATGTCGAGCTAGCGACCGCGAAGAAGTCATCATGAGGCGGCGGCAGAGGCGCAAATTAGGGTTTCCACCTTTTCTATAAATAGGCAAGAGCCCTCGATCGACCCCCAGACGCCCGGACACGCTTTTAGAGAGTTTTCCTCGCTTTATCTTTGTTTTAGCTTCCGTTTAGTTCTAGCTTTAATTCTTGCATTGTTCTAGTTTAGTTTATTGTTTCGTTATCGATCAGAACGTTTTTGTCCGATCGTTTCCCGTTGTTTTTCGTTCGTTCGCTTGGGGTTGGATTCAAGACCAACCATTGTTCATACAACGCTTCCTACGGGTTTTATATATTTAATTTCGCTTTTATGGTTAAATCGTATTTTATTCCGCTTATTATGTCTCGCTAGTTTTCCGTTCTAATCCTAGGGTTTGCATGATTCGATCCTATATGTTGTGATTCCCGCTATTTTTATTTACCTTCCGTGCATTGATTCATGATTCATGGTGCTTATTTATATGTGTTGATTTCGATCAATCTTGATGCATATCTAGTTGCCGATTAATGACGTAATTGTATTAATTGTCAATCGATCTTGAATGCATGATACGAATAAGCCTCGAGTCGAATCGAGATAGAATTTCGTAGGAAGCATATTCTTAGTGATCCTTTTGAGTTGCTTATTTTCCTCTAGACGAATCGTGATAGGAAAATTAGTAATCAATCGCCGCAATTGTCGTAAATCAAGTTGTTGGTTATATATGTGATCTTCCATCTTGTGCGGATTAAAGCGGTTAATAATCGTAGGATAAACATCGTTGTGGATAGGATTGGTGCATCCTGGGTTAGTCTTTCTTCATAGTTATCTTTTGAGATTTTATTGCTTTATTTTATATTTACGCATGGTTACCTTTGCTTTGGATTAAATTCAAGCCCCAAACCTTTCACCCTTTTTCGTGCTTGGATAATGATGAATTGTCGTTGAGCTAGCTTCTATGTTTTCGTGATACAATCTCTGTGGATACGATACTTAGCTTACCCTATACTTACACCTTTTACGTGTGGAAAAAGGAGCGATCATTAACTCTGTTTATTTTCTTTTGCGTGAAACAGGGCTCTTGGATTGTGGTATATGCGCAAGGCAAAAGCGCATGTATTATACCCGTTAGATCCAGAAATTGATCGCACCTTTCATAGAGGAAAGCGACAGCAAAACACTCGCAGAGCGCACGCCAAAATGGCCGCACTAGAAGGTGGTGCAAATAATGGAGGAAATGCCATAGTTATTGTTGATGACCGGGAGAGGGGTATACGTGATTATGCTAACCCCAGATTTTAATGAGTTAAATCCGAGAATTATAAGACCCGAGGTTCAAGCAAATCAATTTGAGCTGAAGCCGGTCATGTTTCAAATGCTTCAAACGGTTGGGCAGTTCAGTGGTCAGGCCACAGAGGATCCACACCTTCATCTTCGGTCTTTCTTGGAGGTCAGTGATTCGTTCAAGTTGCCTGGGGTTTCGGCAATCGAGGTCTGCGGTTGTTTCCCTTTTCACTAAGAGATCGTGCAAAAGCATGGTTGAATGGTCTTCCATCAGATTCTATCACTTCATGGAACGAGCTAGGGGAAAAATTCTTGATGAAGTATTTTCCACCTACAAAGAATGCGAGATTCCGGAATGACATCATGTCGTTTCAACAAATGGACGATGAGTCAGTGTGCGAGGCATGGGAACGCTATAAGAAAATGCTACGAAAATGCCCTCACCATGGCATCCCGCATTGCATTCAACTTGAGACTTTCTACAATGGGTTAAACGTGTCTACATGCCTGGTGCTTGATGCCTCCGCAAATGGGGTTATTCTCTCTAAATCCTACAATGAGGCATATGAGATCTTGGAAAGGATTGCTAATAACAATTGTCAATGGTCCAATTCTCGTGCTCCAATGGGAAAGAAATCGGTTGTCGGTGTTTTGGAGGTTGATGCCCTGACGGCATTAACCGCTCAAGTGGCGTCCATGAGCAATATGTTAAAGAGCCTGCAAGTAGCCAATCCAGCTGTTCAGCCGACAAGCGTTCCGATGGTTTCACCCACGATGCAAGTGAATGAGGTGTCATGCGTTTATTGTGGGGAATGGCATACATTTGATAGTTGTCCATCAAACCTAGCTTCTGTGTGTTACATGGGAAATCAGAATGGCGAGAGGAATAATCCTTATTCACAAATGTACAATCACGGATGGCGACAACATCCTAATTTTTCGTGGGAGGCGGTCCCAACAAATGGTGGGGAAATTATGAGAAAATACGTGCATCAAAGAAAATTCCCAATGAAGCGAAGAACAAGTTCCTCCACAGCCCAAATCTATTGAAACTTTGATGAGTGAGCTTTGACTATCAAACTTTGACTATCAAACGGCAGCTTTGACTCCTGGTAGCCAATATTGACTCATGTCGGGGTAGGGTGAGCAAAACCTCGAATCGGACGAAAAATCGAACCGGACCGAACCGAAATGGGCGGTTTGGTTCGGTTTTAACAATAATCGGTTCGGTTCGGTTCGGTTTCAAATTTTCAAACCGAAATTAATTCGGTTCGGGTTCGATTTGGTTAAAAAAATTCGGTTAAATTTTTTTTATATATATATATTATATATATGTGTGTGTTATTTATATTATTAATATTTAAATTGGTTAATATTATATATATTTATATATATAATTATATTTATATATTATATTATATATACTATAATATTTATATTAATTTTAATTTTAATTCGGTTAAAACCGAACCGAACCGAACCAAACCGAATATTTCGGTTTCGGTTCGGTTTTGTGATAAATTCTGGTTCGATTCGGTTTGGGTTTTTAAAATTCGGTTTTCGGTTTTCGGGTTCGGTTCGATTTTGAACCGAACCATCTAATGCTCACCCCTATGTCGGGCGATCGATTATCGATATGACACTTAGTCATATCCGACTTCTTCATCTTCAAAGACCGAGTTTTTAGTCTTGATCTTTAGCTTCGATCTTCCATATGTCTTTGACTTTACTCTAGTAGCTTTTCTCATCAACATCGCTTGTACTTCCATATTCGGACATCACGGCCTTCTTTAAGTCTTGGGTCTTGATGTCGATCCTTTAGTTGAGCTTCTATCATGTGCTACCGATCATCGTACTCTATCAAGATAAGCGGCTTCAAGATCGCCAAACTCTTTCAATCTTGGGCATGTCCAAGCTTTTAGTTATCTTCTTGAAACTCGTAATAAAAACGCTTAACTTCAACAAGTCATTAGCATTAGTTACAATAGCAGAGATTTTGTGATCTAATAAAAAACCACTCAATTAAGATAGAATAATTCCTAATACTTAAGAATTTTCCCAACATTCACCTCTCTCTCTCTCTCTCTCTCTCTCTCTCTCTCTCTCTCTCTCTCTCTCTCTCTCTCTCTCTCTCTCCTTACATCGCTCTCTCTTCTCTAACCCCAAATTATATGAGGTTTGGTTGAAGAGAAGGTGTGAGGTGGATTTAATATTTCTTTAAATATATATATTGTATAAATAGAACAACGTCGTTTAGAATAATTAAGTGGTGCTACGTCAATTATTATGTCATCTTTAGTTTTGATTGTCATTCAAGTTGTGGAAAAAATTAAAATAATATTAAGTTCAGATATTTGTTGATAATTTATAAAGTTAGGTAGGACAAAATTGACTCAAAGTTCATGTATTTAGACGCTAATTAATATATATCATATAAATAAACGACGTCGTTTGATGAAGTGACGTCACATCGACCGCAATGTCAACTTCAATTTTTATTGTCATTCAATATGTAAGAAAAATGGCAAGAATATTAAATTTATATATTTATTGATAATTTTTTAATTTAGATAAAGAATAAAATAAATCTAAAATTCATGTATTTTTTATACCAATAATCCATATAAATATTACAATACAATTTAAAGGGTCTATACTTTGAAGATTCTTTCTATCAACAGAGAATAACAACTTTTCTGTTCAAAAAAGTAGCTTTTATTATGATAAAGTGAGGAAACGACAAATAACATGTTTTCAAACGATTTGGAGTTATTTCAAACTAGGCACTAGTGTGAAGCAGCAACTAGCTAGGCACCTACTTGTGGGGCAATTTAAAACGTTCGACTTTTTTAAATTATCTTTGAAAACATATTTTTCTAGTGATTTGATGATGGATAATTTGAACAAAATTCCGATAAATTTTAAAATCCAATAAAAGATTGGCTTAGTGGGAACTTAAGCCCTCTCCTCAACCCATGTGTGTCCGCCAATGGTGTTGAGTATTACTTTGGTCATTTTCTCTTTCTTTAGTTTGTTGGATAAGATAATTGTTGTTAAATGTTGTAAACGATCTTGCGTATATCTTATCACTTTTTGTAATTATCAATAATTCATAATATTGTTATTACATTGTTAATTTAGTGTTTAAACTGCAGTTTATATTTTATTATACAATTTCAAGATTTGAAAAAACATGAGCAAACAAAGTTTGTGAAAGTGATGTTGAATCTGGCAATTAACCAAATGATTTTGAATTTTTAGGACTATAAATGATCTTGTTTTATTGGGAGTGTTTAAACTTGCAAAAATTATAAATTGGTGTTTCAAACTGTAACGAGATGCTGAATGTTACAGTTAACAATTTTTCATATGAAATTATCATGTCATTAATGGCAAGTTAGTGTACTTGCAACTTGCAAGTGAATAAGCCTTATCATTTCGTTTGTCTAACTATATATACATGAATATACAGTATATACTTTTAGATAATAAAATCTTATAAATATATTACCTTATCAACATAAATAATTTGTTAAGAAGTTAACTGCAAATTAAATCTCAATCTTTCAATATTTTTATAAATTAACCTAACTTTTAAAACATTGCAATACTTCAATAGTCATTGATGAATTTTGATTTTGTTAAGAGTTAATTGCAAATTAAATCTCAATCTTTCAAAAAATTTATAAATTAACCTAACTTTTAAAACATTGCAAAACTTCAATTTATAGTCATTGATTAATTTTGATTTCAATGTCAAATGGATGCTTAAATCTTATCTAAATTCATAAAAAAAAATTAGGAGGGATGAGTTTGCTACTAATCAAAAGGTTGAGATACTATTACAACATTTCAGAAGTTGAATTTAATTTGCAAAAATACTAAAAGATTGAAATTTAATTTTCAATTAACTCTCTCTCTCTCTCTCTCTCTCTCTCTCTCTCTCTCTCTCTCTCTCTCTCTCTCTCTCTCTCTCTCTCTCAAATTATACGTTGAGGAGACACAAAGTCTAGCTTGTTCCACTATGGTCTCGTCCCTCCACCACAAACAGGAATTAACAACTTCAATTCTAGGTTTGGTTAGTGATATATAACGGTCTTTCAATTTTAATTTAGTGGAGGCAAGAATCATGCCATTTTAAATCATTGCATTTTGTTTTCACTTTTCTCAAAAAATCATCCATAGTAAGTAGTATCTCATAAGAAAATATTAAAAGTTTAGTTAAATCAATTCAAATTGTCCAAATAATTATATGTTGATGGAGCGTTATAATCAAATCTTATGGATAATGACCTTCTTACAAGTATTTAGACAAGTGTCACTTATAGAATAGAGTATAATTTAAATTTCTAATGCTTTTTTTTTAATTCATCTTGCAGTAACAATTTTTTTTGTCACAATTGATAGTTAGCAATATATTGATGAAATGATATTACAAACAAGCAAATACATTACATTAATACCACGTTCTCCCTCCCACAATTTACTTTCTATTTTTTCTTTTTGTTACGTGTCTAAAACTTCTTCCGAATTCATTTATGAAAACTATCCCACAAAATACGCCTACTTATTATCCTCGATAAAATACTTTATTTACATCTTTTATCATCCATGTCCCACTACTATCCCTTCTTATTACCTTCAACAATATCATTTATTCACATTTTTTATCACTCATGGCCCACTACCACCATTAACTAATTTAACACTAAAATAATGTGAAACCATTCACTCACAATACATTTAATAACTTTTATTAAAATTCGTGCTGAAAATTTCTAAGAATGAAATTGAGAGACGAATAGAGTATTACTCTATTGCTACTATTTCTACTATATTTTAGAACAGATATACGTACATCTTATAGTTTTTAGATGGATATATAATATTATTAGCCGAATTGGGAAGTAGTAAATTATAAGATTAAGATTAATAATTGGAATATATAGTTCTTCAAAATGCTGGCGGGTAGCAAGGGCCTAATAGAGCTTGTGCGGCTGTTTGCAACTCGATGAAGGTAAAGCCACGGAACTCTCACGGATCAATGGCTCAGGGCCTATGCTTACTAGAGTCGAGTTTGTTGACTCTTATCAATTTTGAAAAGAGACTCAAATCTCAGTACTCTTTTAATTCCTATTCTTCAAAAAATTCCAAAATAAATCTCTTAATTTTGATGTCTACAACCCTAATTAATCAACGCCTCAATCGATTCTTCAACAACTAGTACTAATCCAACAAAACCCGCTATTCACGGCGCGGGGGCTCTAGACGGATCTCCAATCGGAGGTGCTGCTCTGTAGGTATGTCGACCCAATTTCTCCGTTCACAATAAGAGCTCGTTTGTATGGTAGTAAAGTACAGTTAATTGGGAATATAATTTTAAAAAATGATTGCAAGAAAATGGATCATATTAGATTCATTATCTTCTGTTTGGAAAATACCAAGAAAATGATTAGGATTATGAATAATAATAATAATAATAATAATAATAATAATAATAATAATAATAATAATAATAATAATAATAATAATAATAATAATATACAACATAAAGTATGATGAAATTCATAATTCTAATAATACAATTAAGATTTTCTTCAAATAAGTTATTAATTAAGAAAACTATAATAATAATAATAATAATAATAATAATAATAATAATAATAATAATAATAATAATAATAATAATAATAATAATAATACAGTACACAAAAGTATGATTCATAGTTCTAAATATTTAACTAAGATTTTCTTAATATAAGTTATTAATTGAATAATAATAATAATAATAATAATAATAATAATAATAATAATAATAATAATAATAATAATAATAATAATAATAATAATAATAATAATAATAATAATAATAATAAACTTTAGTTTGTATTCAATAAAATAATAAAATAATATTAAATATGTAAGTAGTGTAAAAATTTGAAGACTCTAAAAAAAGAATACATATGATTTGTTGGGGAATAAGAATCTTTATCTTGTAAAAATACAATCAAACACAAGAATTTAAAGTAGTGGAATCTGATTACTTTCCCAGGACGAAATCATTGTCAAACAAACGGGCCATAAGTATATTACAGTTGTTTTATTCAACGTTTAGGAAAAGTGTATCACTTTCATTTTTAGGACATTTTTCCTTATTATTCAACCTCACAACCACTTATTATTTACCAAAAAATCATTTCTACCACTCATAACCTAACACATGGTGGGATAATTTCTCTGTTTAAATAACATCCACCAATAATTTTATTAAAATTTATGTCTTCTGCAAATACTACACTTATTGTCTTCTGCAAATATCATTTTTGGATAGATTTAACTTTAAATTATGAACTACTAATTTTATATATAAAAATGTGTCCGATCTATTTTCCAACTGTGGAAAGTTGACGTGGCTTGTCGAATATATATTTTTAATTGAAACGGTAAAAACCGACGTGATTTTGTGCTCTAACCAATTTTATTTTATTAAAGAAAAAACACTTTGAATTCAAAGAAAAACGCTGAAATATGACTTTTTGCTCGCCTAAAAAAAGGAAGTGACTTTTCCTGAAAATAAAAAACACAATTAGAGCGTATATTTCAATCTTAAGTGTGTTTTTGTTTTTGATTATTTGAATGGAGTTGGACACAGATTTTGGAGAACTCGCCAGAACCACACAATTGTTGAGAAACAGATCTAGGTTGAAGCAGCTGGTGATCAGTGATCACCTGTCGCAAGAACGCCGAGCGCAACGACGCCGTTTGCCCCCTTGAAATGCGTCGGCAAGAAGTGGGAATTGGTTCATTTTCTGGAGTCGGAGAGCGTGTGAAAGTAGGTGTTTATCTATCCCATTTATTTCCACCATTTCTACACAACCCAGAAAGATATGCGAGAAAAATGCGGCAATAGGGCCAGCCCTGACATTTCGAGGGTCCTAAGTGAAAAATAAAAAAGGGATCCCTTAAGAAATGAAGTTTGGAAAATTATGTTATCACATTGAAATATTACATGATGATTTTCCATATTCAAACTACGGCAATATATATATTCAATAATATTTTATATGCAATAAATATATTAAAAAAAGGAATATGAGGTTTTAACATACTCAAAAACACCGCCAATCGATTTTTAAATAAGTAGTTTGAGATTATCTTTTGAATGGATAATATTATAGATAGTAATATGACTAATAGATTTTATTAAAATATTGGACTCCTCAAATTTGAGGGTCCTAGGCTATTGCTGCAAACTTAATGGAGGGTCGGCCATGTGCGGCAGTTTTTGTGTTCCGTTGGATTGTTTGGGGAAGTTTTAAGAAGATGAGCAGTTTCATAGAGTGTTCTTTTTTAATCTTAAGTGTGTTTTTAGTTTCATAGAAAAAGTGTTTTATTTCAGCGTTTTTCTTTAAATTCAGAGTGCCTTTTTTTTGAATTGGTTGTACTAAACAATGATGTTTTGTGGCGTGGCAGTTACAAAAATAATAAAAGTGCACAGTAAAATACGGCAAGCCATGTTAATAAATGGGAGATAGAAAATGGATGCAAGATAATTTTTATACGAAATTGATGATTCTTGTTTTAAATACACATTTATGATATTCATGATATTTTTAATAAAGTGAATATAATTTGAGATTAAAAATAATATTTAGTCATTATTTTTCCTATTTTCTTTTTTAAACATCATAAGTTTTCTATGTTTTATTTCGTCAATAAAAGCATATGAGAATTCCACTAGCTAAAGACTGGTGGCCTCCAAACTTCTAAAGGTCAGATTCCTAACCTCATTTCCCTTAATTACTAGCAGATGTGCCAGCAATGGCGGAGACACGAAAATCTTGTTCGGAGCTCAACTGATAATAATATAAAAATTTAAAATAAACTATTTGATTAATATACATATGAGATCGGTTGTTCGAATTTATTTCCTCTTGTTTAGATCATTTGTTTTTAACTTCATAATTCGAAAGAAATTAAAAGATCAATAAAAAAAGATAGCTTCACATTCTCTGGTATGCGTAATTAAAAACAAGACAAATGGTTGAGGTGATTTTATCGGAAATAAATAGGAAATCAAAGTAAGGGACCGATGGTAGTGACTGTGGCGGTTTTAGGTAGCTAGAGATCAATAGAATTGAGAAAAAAATTTGTACAGATCGGAGAAGAGCAAAAGAAATATATGCGAAAATGAAAGACATATACATTTAGAAAACTTCATACTATTAAACATAAACTTACATAAACTAATAAAGATATATGCATTTGTAAATATATTTATATAGTAAAATAAATTTCTGCATATAATAAACAACAACCTGCATAGGCCGCACTGATCTTGGGATATACATTTTTCCAATTATACCCCTTAACGAGATTTTTTTTCTAAAAACAACCTGCCTCATATCGCTTATCTGAAGTGTCCATGTAAACATAATATGTGGTTTAGATTGTTGGATTTGTATACTGAAAGAAAATTGGTTGAGCTTGTATATAATATTACATGTTATCACTATTTCGATCTCATATTTGAATTTTTTACTTGATTGCATATGTTAATAGCAGAAGTCTGTATGATTAATCAAGCTAGTTGATATAAAAATGATCACAATTGAGAAAAGTTGAGGATGAGTTGTTGGTATAAGCTGCAGTATAGATAATAAGTAACTTGACTTTGTTGTTTGTCTATACTGATATGTTTTAACGTATTGATGGATCTCAGTGAAATGAGTTATTCTATCTTAACATCTTGAAGAGCCTATATCTCGATGACTTTACTTTGATCTAAACATCGATAATGTTTCAGTTGAGTATGAGTTGATACTATCACTTTGACTTGTTATGGGTGAGGGTTATATAGGATAACCCAATATTCTTTGAATCTTAGATGGTGGCAGTGCTTCTATATCATGTTGATTATCTATATCGAGTCATCGTATCCATTTAGGATAACACACAGATTCTTCATGACATGCAAGGGGATAATATTGGGAAGACCCAGAAATCCAAATGCAACAGCCAAATTTTAACTGTTAATTTGTGCGTACGGGTCCTTAATTCTGCCTAAGCTCCATCTCATTCCACAAGCTACTTTGATATGGCACATAACCAATTGCAGTCACCTTCTTGGTTAGTTCATCTAAGTAGTTGTAAATCTCATCTGCAAGAGGATGGAGTCTATCACCGACAAAGAATGCATGGACTGAATTTTTCACTTTAATCCAACTACGGCCAGCCTCTTTCTTCACACCTCTGTATCTCATGAGGTATCTTGCACGATCCCGATGCTGCCATTCACTGGTAACAGCATACATATTTGACATGAAAACATAAGTAGCGGAACGGTTGGGTTCTAACTCAAAAAGATGCTTTGCTGCAACTTCACCAAATTCTCTATTTTTGTGGACCGTGCAAGCACTTAAGAAGGTCCTCCATATCATAACATCCGGTTCGATTGGCATAGACTGCACGAATGCTTTTGCACTACAGAGTTGACCTGCTCTCCCAAGAATATCGACCACACAGGCATAGTGGTCTTGTTTTGGTACTAAACCATGTTGTTCACTCATGGATTTGAAGTAACTAAGCCCTTCCTCCACCAATCCTACATGACTACAGGCAGTCAAAACTCCAACATATGTTATATGATTTGTCTTAGCTCGAGCATATTCATATCCTCAAAGAGTTCTATAGCTTTCCTACCATATCCATGTTGAGAGTAACCAATAATCATTGCATTCCATAAAACTTCATTTTTGTTAGGCATCTCAATGAACACCCTCCGGGCATTATCAAGGCATCCACACTTTGAATAAAATGTAACTAACATATTGTACACTTCTGTTTCACTATGATGCCCTGTTTTTATTACTGTGCTGTGAATTTGCTTACCTAGTTTCACATGTAGCAAATTTGCAGCCGCACTAATAGTAGAGCCATAGGTGAACATATTAGCCTCCTCTCATGCTTGAGTCATATGAGTGAAGACCTTTAGTGCTTCATCTTGTTTTCAACTCTGTGTAAATCCTGATATCAAACCATTCCATGAAACGTTATCCCTGGAAAGGATTTTCTCAAATGTCAAGTGTGCCTCTTGTATACAACTACATCTAGCATAGAGACATACAAATGAACTTCCAATTGATATATCAGAGTAGTAGTCGGAGACGATATACTGACTATGAATTTGATGTCCTAGATTGAAAGCTTAAATTCTAGCACAAGCAGTAATAGCACTTGCTAATCCTATATTACCTGATTGAATCCTCATTCTTGCATTTCCTCAAAAGTTTAATAGCTTCAACAAATATGTCATGTTGAGCATATCCAAAGATAATAGTCGTCCAAGAAACTATATTGTCTTCATTAAGACGTCTGAAAATTTTCATGGCAGTTTCTAGCTCACCATGTTTGGCGTACATATCTATAAGCACACTACAGACTTACACATTCTGCCGAAATCCAGTTTTATAGCTTGGGTATGAACTTGTTGTCCTAGATCAAGTGCTCCAACAGAAGTATATGTTCTCATTCTCAGAATACTAGGATATGTTATTGGTTAGGTTTTAATCTCTTAATTTTCACATGTGAAAAAAGGTTGAAAGACTCATGGAGATCGCCAAGTTGTCCATACGCCACTGGCATCAGATTCCATAGCACCACATTATCTGTTTGTGTTGCAAGGAAAAGCTTATGAGATGTTTTCACATAAGAAGATTTTACATAAAGGTCTAGAAGAGAACCCTCAATGCTGATATCTGCACACATTCCTGCCTTGAATACAGGAATGCAATTGCATTCCCTTATGAAGATCCCCCATTAAATCACAACTACCCAAGAGACTCGCAACTGTAACACTATCGGGTTTTAAGGACTTGGTCTGTATTTTCTCAAACAATTCGATAGACTTACTAACTAATCCTTGCATAGAGAATCTTGAAATAAGAGTGTTGTTGGAAACTTTATTCCTTTGTTGTCTTTCACTAAAATTCAGTTCGTAAGATATTAAGTTCTCACATCTAGAGTAAAGTGAAAGGCACAAATAGACCTCTGACGAGAACCCTCACTTGAATATTAGAGCATGAAGTTGTTGACCTACTTTATACAAGCCTATCGAACACAATATTGAAAGAAGAGAGTTGCACACATAAACCTCTGACGAGAACCCCCACTTATTATACTTGAGAAAACGAATGGAGTTGGAAATACTCCCAACCTTCGCATCCATGACAATTACGGGACAAGGCTGATATCATGGCAAACCGCAAACATTATACCTCGCACACATACTTATAAAAATTTTAACTGCATAATTTACATTCATTTTCAGGTATAAGTCTATCCTCAGAGGATTGCAAACATGAGGGCTTGTGCTAGAACCACAACAGATGATCGTAGATGAAGCAGTCGAACAAAGTGAATAGAAACTTTAGCACCGATGCAAGCCTGCGGAATATTTGCCATGGCGCCATCATCTATAGTAACGATCTTTTCAAGTTCTTGTGAAATACTCAATACTTCCATGTATGAATTCCTCCCAACACAAAAGGGTTTTGTTTTATTGCAGAAGTTCAAATATCAACATCCTGAAAGATCATTCAATACCTTTGATGCATTTATCTCTTTAGTCGGTGTACTCTGATTGACAAGCCCACCAAAAACTCCATCATTTTCATACGGGTCTATTTTTAAGTTTTTCTCAACAATATTATTGGCATTTGGTGTATTTCCAGTCTCCATGGCATCTGGCATGGTAAGTTCGATGATTTTTATGAATTTCCTGCAGCAAGTCAAGAGCACAAACTGTTAGGTTTCTTTGTTTTCGAACTAAGTTCTTCAAATTCGCACACACTTCACTTCCATCAACTAGAAATTAGTGAATGCACCAATGCTGCCAACAACCAAAAACTTGGATGTAGGAGCTTCACTCTATCACAAAGATTTATCAATATATAAAATCTGCCGAGGATTTTCATTTCTAATGCACTTCAATTATATTAATATGTAACTTAATGCAACTTTCCTGGATAACTAGAACAGTAAAGCGGCAAATTTAAACGAACCTTGTAGTGGAAGTTCGACGAAGGTACTAATCGTAATCGGTGTAAGGAGAAGTGGACAGAGTAGCCATGTCGAGCGAGCAACATCCAATCACCACCTTTACTCACTCCTCCATGATTTAGGAGCAATCTCAGGCACTAGTGATTGAGATATATGAGAATCGTTATTATTTCATTCTGAATTCAGCCACGCTCGAAGATATTTGTTCCAATCCAAGTGTGTA
Source organism: Salvia rosmarinus (assembly GCA_036937905.1). Taxonomy (NCBI): domain Eukaryota; kingdom Viridiplantae; phylum Streptophyta; class Magnoliopsida; order Lamiales; family Lamiaceae; genus Salvia; species Salvia rosmarinus. Next base: position 88,535,911 of record CM072816.1, on the reverse strand, counting down.
TGAATTGATTGGCGTACTGCTCATTCAGAGAACAACAAATTGCGTCTGTTTCGGACATATCCTATAAAATTCTTCGCACCTTCAACCAATGTTATTTTCTATTTTCCAAGATTTGATCTCCATATTTAAACTGAAACTTAGGGTGGTTTTGGCGTATACCGCCTGTTTCAAAGTATCTAAGGGAGAAGAAGAATATGGCGGCAGTAGGAAACGGGCAAGTTTAAAACGTAATAAAAATAGTATAGATTAATTTATTATTTCATCCATCCCGATATTGTTGGTATTTTTTTATTTATTTATTTTTGTATCATGGAGAACATGCGGTACCGCCACCTTAAAGTCGCCTGGATAAACCCCACGTTCTCGTGCAATAGCATAAACCACACAGACAGTAAACCACACTTGAAAACCGTGTGATGAGCTCAAACCCATAGAGGCGTTTGGTGGGGTTCGAACCAGTGACCTCTCGGCCATAAAAACCCGTCTTAACCATTGGGCTGTCTCTAGGGGAATGATACGTTTTTTGTTTTTTTTGCTTGTAGATCACTAAAAAAACAGACGAATAGCGACGGAAAATTCCGTCGCAAATCATACCGAATCCGTCGTTAAAATCGATTAGCGACGGATCAGCAACGGAATTATGGTGTCGTTGGATCGCTGGTTGGCAAATCTCTAACGACGGATTTTTTTCCGTCGTTAATTATCTGCGACGAAATAACGACGGACTTTTCAGTTGTTAATCGACGACCTTTTAAACGGTCGTCTGATTTCTAATCCGTCGTTAATACGACTCTAATCCGTCGTTAATAACGACGGATTGACGACGGAATGACATCGTAGTTAAAAATGACCGTCGCAACTCCGTCGTTAATTCGACGACAGTCCGTCGATAATCCGATGCTAGCTAACGACGGAACGTGTCCGTCGTTAAACATTTTTTTTTTGTTATTTCACGTAACCAATCCGTCGTAAATCCGTCTTTGAATCGTCTCTAATCAGTCGTCATTCCGTCACTATTTAACGACGGACATAATCCGTCGTTAGATTCAATTTGTTCTGTTATTTCATGTCGTCAATTCGTCGTTACTCCGTCGCTAATCCGCCGCAATTCTGTCCCTACATGTGCAGAAACTGCATAGTTTTTATTTGTATTTTGGACGGCCGTTTACAACAAACAACAAATCTGTTTTCAAACATACCAACTACAAACAAACATAATCCAAACAAAGCAATTCCAAACGGTACAATATCAAACAAACAAACTAATTCCAAATGATAAACATTATCATTCTAAATCATAAACATAATTCAAACAAAACAATTTCAAAAAATATAATTTCAAACAAACCAAACAATTCTAAATCATACGATAAGTTTTACAAATAAAATATATTTGTTTCTTCATAATACAACCAAAATATCACAATGGTGGGGGAAAACGGGAGCTCATATCACGAGGGTGGAGAGAAACGAGAGTTGGCCATGAAGCGCTCCAAGGCCTCCTGCTAAGCGCAAGAATCGAGCCTCGAATCGTGGCGAACGTCATCTCACGCTCTCAGCTCAGCTTGCAATCTGGTCTCGTATTGCTCATGCTCAGCTTGCATTCTAGCCTCGTATGCCTCGCGCTGCTGCTGCTCAACTATCAATCTGGCCTCGTATTGCTCGAGCTCAGCTTGCAATCTGGCCTCCATCTCCAATAGATTTTGATGATAAGCTATGGAATCAGCAGGTTGGGCACTCTCTACCGAATGAGACGACGCTTCGCTCTGCATGTATGTCCGTGATAGAGAAACAGCTCCAAACATCCTATTCTTTTCTTTGAGGAGCTCTCAAGGACATTTTTAGAATTTCGATCCTATCAATTTCGGTGTCGCCATCATCGCCCCTTGATTGGCTTAACGTGTCACATGTTCCTCAACTCGCCTCGTAATATAATTTCGTAAAATTAGTATTTAATTAAATGCTCGTTATTGCGCTAACGAATATACTTACCGCGATACTCCGAGCCTTCCCGTCTGTATAGCTCTCGTCGTTAGTGGCATGATACCTTTGGAATACATCCCATTGGACCTCTGATATGTCTACTCCACGCTCTCTTGCCTATAAATAAGTCAAACAAATTAAATAATTAACAAGTATCACGATTCTTAAATAAATTTACTATATCTAAAACTTCAAAGTACTTACAATCTCTCTCGCATACTCAAATGCAGAGCGTGAGCCACCCCGATACTTGACTATCTCAGTACCCTCGCCATCTGGCTCGGACATTCTGTTGCTGCGGGCATTTGCCGCCTTCGCTTGGACGTCTGTCCGAGCCCAATATGCCTTCCAATTATCCCAATCTCGCTCAGGGATAAATGGAGGTGGGTTGGGCGAGTCCTTCTGCCGCTTGATCTTGTGAACAAGATCTTTATAGTGTTCGGCGGCCTTTGCGCACCAGTAGGAGTAGACCATGGCCTCGTCCAGCGTATCATCCCAATAAAAAAAATTCTGCAAAAAATATATGATTACAACATCATTGGTGTCAATAACCAAAACATAAATGACTCCATATAAACAACACGAACCTTGAATTCATCCAAATAAATATGCTTGAACTCTTGAGGCACAATTTTTCAATTGAAGCCGTTGTGGTTCATGAATTTACGGAATGACTCTGTAATCACGCGGTCTACATCATTGCTCGGACACAAAATGCTGCAATTTACAAGATAATAAAGACATCGAATATTATGATTTATTTTAAGCGAGACATAATAGATAACATACCCATTCACAATGGCTATCTTCTTCATCCCTCCTCGACGACACCGCACTCTCGCCGAGGGGGGGATGTGAGACAGTGCCTCCATGCCTTCTTCGAGCCCGGCGGTGAGGCGGCGGCGTATATGATCCCGGATGCCTCCGACCGATAACGAGGCACCTCGTCCATCGTGAGACATCTGCAAACAAAGGTAAAATGCTGCATTAAAATTTCACAAATAATACATATCATAACGTTTTTTTTGCATACTATAAAATAAAACGTTTTTTGTGCATACTATATAATAAATTCAAACCCTATTCATCGTCGTCGTCATCATCATCATCATCATCCAATGTATGGTTGTCTTCTGACTCTGACAATTCAACTTCATCATCTGTATCATCATATGTCTCTTCAATGTCTATGAGTGTACCGTCAGGATGAACTAGTGTCTTGTCATCATCCACAACGACATTAGTAATCGAACCAAATGCATCCTCTTGAAAAGGGGAAGGTACTATCGATGCAGAACTCTCATCTGAGACTTCCACATTAGATCGAGCTTTAATTTTGCATACTTCCCACTACTCTTTCATAGATTGTTTTAAACTTGGATATGCACAATAGTATACTTGAATGGCTTGATTGGCGAGGATAAACGGTTCGAACTTGTTATATCTTCGTATGATTTACGAAACCAACTTGTACTTGGAATGAATTGATAACCCCAATCGTGAAGGATCAAACCACTCGCATCTAAACAATGTTGTGACCTTCGTTGGTAGCCCATGATATTCCACCTCACAAACCTCCAATAATCGCTCATAAAATCGAGTTCTTGAGTGTCTGTACCATAAGTTTCACCTTTAATGCACACTCCACTATTCATAGTTGATCTTTGTGACCCATGTTCTAATGTGTGAAATTTGTACCCATTTATATAATACCACAGTGCGTCTTAACTAGAAATGGAAGCCCTTTGGCAAGAGACAATATGAACGGATTCACAATGTTGTTAGTATGATCTTTGACCTATTATTAGTAAAAACGATTAGAATGACTAAACGTACATATTAAATATTAAATATTTCCTACTAATAATCATCAGAACACTCACATATGCCTCAAACCAAAGCGGAAGCCTCTTTCAATCGACCTTTGAATATCGAGCTAGAGATCGGTGGATTTGATCTTTCACATCATCGATGAATAAACTACATCAACATATATTTACGATCCTAGTTAATAATAACAATAATAATTAACAATGACTTTTGAGAAAACACGACACTTACGCCATGTAAATGTCGCAACTTCAACACAGTTGAGCAACACGTATAAACGAGCAGCATCATATTCTCTATTATCCAAATATCTCGTTGACATATTTCCAAAAGGTCTGTCATCTTGCTTGAAGATTTGAAGCATATATGGACAGTCTTCGTGCCTAATCTCCGCTTGACCATAATGCAAATCTCTGAATTTCGTTCTTACGTGATCATCAAAATAATACGAGCAAAATGTCGATGATTCTTCTACTAAGTAAGCATTGCGATAGAACCTCAACCACGGCTTTATTCCATACGTTGTTCTTCAACTTACGTAGTATCTACAAAATTTGAACGTTGTTCTTCAATTTATATATATATATATATATATATATATATATATATATATATATGATCATATACTAGCGAGACCTTTCAAATGGATACATCCATCGGTATTGAACAGGCCACGCAATACGGGCTTCATCGACTAGATGAACCGTAGATGTTCCATGGAGTCAAAAAACTAGGGAAGATGCTCAAGCTTGCATAAAATCACCGGAATATTTTCTTGGAGTCTGCACGGATCATCAAGCCCTATGTTTCGAGAAGTTAAATCTTTGAAGAATAAAGATAATTACATTACGCTTTTCCAAACATTGGATGGGAGAAGTTCACGAAATACAATCGGTAGAATTCATTGCATGAAAATGTGATACCATGACTCTTCATCACAAACATCTTCAATTTTGTCATGTCTACACATCTACCCATGTTGGAAACGCATCCATCGAAAATCTTAAACCTCTTACCCACTCATAAGACTTTTTTCTCACGATTGTCAAGTGTATAAGAAGCCTTTGGATATTTTCATGTTGATTCATTCATCGTCAACTCAGTGCATGGCGGTATAAATTAAGTTCTTCTCTAGATTTGCTCGTATCTTTGTCTTCCTTGGACATTCATGACGTGTTGAAGACATTATCGAACACATTCTTCTCTATGTGCATGACATCCAAATTATGCCGAATCAAAGAGAACTCCATGAAGGTAGATCCCGAAAATACTTCTTTTCTTCCATCCGCCCAAACTGTTTGGATATTCGACTATTTATTTCATCACGCCAATCTCATTACGAGACTAGTCTCATACCCATAATTAGTGATGAGCTCATCTCCGATCGCGCTTCGGTGGATCGTTAGTAATCATTGTGTTCTTTCAAACCTCTTGATCCCTTCGAAATGGGTGATTAGGAGCTAGAAATTTACAATGGTTACCACTTTTAGCTAAAGTAAAAGCATCGGTATACTCCATGCAGTGCGGACAAGCTAATCTTCCAGCTGTACTCCATCCAGACAACATAGAGTAAGCAGGGAAGTCACTAATTGTCCAAAGTAATGCAACGTGCATTTGAAAATTTCGCTTCAACGATACATCATAAGTAAGAACACTGTCATCCCACAAATCTATTAACTCTGCTATCAATGGTTGCAAGAACACATCAATCTTCTCCTTCGGATTACGCGGTCCGAGCACTAAGATCGTAAGAAACATGTATTGCTCCTTCATACACAGCCACGGGGGAATATTATATGGGGTAAGTATAACGGGCCATGATGAATATTGCTTTCCTAATTGATCGAATGGCTGAAAACCGTCAGTTGAGAGTCTCAATCGCACGTTACAATTTACGATGCAAATAAGGAAACTTCGTGTTCAAATGTTTCCATGCAATTGAGTCAGCTTGATGACGATGACCCCATCATCGACCGACGATGCATGCCAACGTATATTTTCCGTTGTAGCATTGGATGCATACAATCTCTATAGTCGAAGAGTTAGGGGAAAATAATACATCTTTTTATATGCTACTTGTGCTTTCCGTCAACTTCCACCAGCTCAAGTATTGCTCTTGAAACGAGGATGATTACGAATTTGCAGCTCGTCGATTCGAAATCTTCGCGTCAATAAATCATGCAATTAAATGGACAACAATCAATTTTGTGTACGGCAACCCCATGCCACGCAACAATCTCTTCGTGATGTAGAAGTCATCAGCACGCAATTTCCATCCGGATGTGACTCTTTCATCGATTCGATATTTGATCAAAACCTTCTCGATAATGTTGTTCTCGACTTTCCAACTCGAAGTCGAGCCACAAATGACAACTATGTGTGATTCGAGCAACCCGACCACAGAAGTTTATCGGCAGCATTCAACATGTCATAAAATTTTTGTGCATCCGAATTTGGCTCCTCTTCGATCTCGTCAAAGTTGAACTCGGACCAGCAAAGATCCACTACCATCGTATGATACGTATTTGGTTGACGGCTAACATCCGAATCCACAACAAGTGTCCCTACTTGTGGTTGTCTCTCCTTGAAATATCCATGTGTGATAATTTGGAACAAATCCAAATTTTGATAAGTATATCGCACAGTATCTTTCTTCTGATAAGGTATATTCTTACACTTCTTACACGGACACTTGATTTTCTCTCCATCCGCGAATAAAAACTGAGCACTAGCGAATTCAATAAAACTTTCAAGTCCATCTCGAAATTCAATATTTAATCCACCAACCGAACTAAACCTCTTATACATCCACTCACGATTGTCATTCATTCTTCAAGCTCCTAATTATAAATAATTAATTAAACATATTCAACATAAGTTATACAATATACACTAATTATACACTCATAAGTTTATTGAAGCAATATTTTTTTTTATTGAAGCAATTATTTTAGAAATAGACGGCGACATAAATCTACTTGAGTATACTATAAAAATAGACTAATTATTGGTTTGTTATCTACGAGGCAACATAAACCCTAATTCAAGTTTCATAAGTTTTATCCTCTGATGCCGATTTAGGAATCAGTTTATCTTTTTTGGTTTTCGTGTAATTTGGGAATCGGTGTATTAAGTAGTTAATAATATTCTTGGCTGATCTATAAATAAACATATGCTAGACTGATTGAGGAAAAGGTCATATTTTTTAAGTGAATTAAATTGCAGATGTAGGAATTAAAAATAATTTATAAATGATATAATTTCTGACAATTATCAATCAACCAATTAGTAAAAAAAGTTGACATAATATAATTTCTGGCAACGAATTAATTTAACAATATAATTGCATTCGTTTTAACCAATATAATTGCATGTAAAATAATTTATTTTCTTATTTTATACTATTTTGTGCTATACATTTCATAATTCCGTAACTAAAAACACGAACACACTTCACCGCAATCCTAACACTATAAATTATAGAAAAAAGAGAATGAGAAACGAGTATAGATAATTATACTTAAATCCAAACTACATGAGAGAGGTCAAGGCTATTAATTAGCGTGTCAATCCAAGCAAATATTCATATACCAATTCAATTAAAATTTCGGCAGAGTAAGTTTTATAAAATGAATCGTCATTTCATTCTCAATTCAACCAAACTTCACCAAATCATCACCATATGCCTAATTATACACTTAACAACTCAAAACAAGTTTAAACTAATCCATTTACATCATATTCTTAACATGCCCTTCAACCATATATTATGTAATTACATGAACTTTTCAATCTACAATCTATTTACTTTCAATCAATTCATATATATACTTATCCATCATCAATGATCACAAATCCATAATCAATTTAAATCCTAATCAAACTCATCATATAATTCTAGCAACTTAATATAAACTTTAATATTTCAACAACATATCACTATATATCACAATAACATTAATATATCACAACAACAATATATCACAACAACATATCACTATATTATAACATCACAACAATATATCACAAAAATCAACAAAATCAACAAATATAAATCAACAAAATTTGAAATATAACCTGGAGGGTGGACGGGGGGCGGCGGCGACGGTGGCGCTGACGGCAGGCGCGACGTGGCACGGGGCGCAATGGGCGGGGTGGGAGCCGACGGGCCGGACGGGCACACTGGGCAGCGGCGGTTCAAGTGAGGCAGGAGGCGGGAGGCGGGACAGGTCTGCACACTGCAAGGGGGCTGGGTGGACGAGGAGGCGGGCGGGCAAGGGGCACCATGGTGGGGGCTGGGACGACGGGTTGGGGTTATTGGGTTAGGCGCAGAGTGTGAATTTGGGAAGAAACCCGTCGATATCTTTTTAGCGACGAAATTATCCGTCGTTATATTTAAATGTCATTAACGACGGACTAACGACAGAAATAAGTTATTAACGACGGACTAAAATTAACGACGGACATATATCCGTCGTTACATTACGTGCAAAATAAAAAAAAATCCATTAATATAACGACGGATTCTATCCGTCGTTAAATTTAACGACGGACGTACGACGGAGTTGTCCGCCGTTAATATTATTTGGAATAAATCAATTTAAAATTAATATTAACGACGGAAATAATCCGTCATTAAATTAAATACAAAATAAAAAATAAAATTCCGTTAATATAACGACGGATCAGCGACGGCTATGACTTAACGACGGACCTAATCCGTCGTTAAAGTAAGTCTGCAATAAAAAAAATAAAAAAATTCTTAATTTTAACGACGCCCTAAGTCCGTCGTTAAATTTAACGACGGACCAGCGACGGTTATGACGTCGTTAACAGTTCGCGCGAGATATTCCCGCCGCGTGCCGTCGTTCATCCGTCGCAAATCCGTTGTTAATTAAAAAAATTTAAATTCGTTTGTATTCCGTCGCTAATCCGTTGCTGAATCACGACCCGTATTTTGACCGTCGCTAATCCGTCACTGTTCGGTTGTATTTTTGTAGTGGATTAAGGAGAGTTGTATTTTGTGTAAAATAGTGTTTGACACGAAATTCGAGGTACTTTTTAGCGTAAAATTATTTTCTTTTTTGGAACGAGCCAACAATTACGGGACAAGCCAAAAAGGAAAACGAGCCAACAATAATGGACGGAGGGAGTATTTATTTTGATAGATTATAATTTTGTTATTTAAATTTTTATCTTTTGAATTAATTATATGTCTATCTATCATGAAAAATAAACTTCTAAGTATATATGTGAGTATATAATTAAATTAAAGATGAAACCTTGTTTTAAGTCTTGTCAGAATAAAAATAATTCAAAACTTTGTTTCATTATTAATCTCGATTTGACTCTTAAATTGCTATTAATATTAGAGAAAACGAATTCAAAAGTTTATAAGCTAATGCGCTTTAAGAAGAAAGAATGATAAAGAGAGATTGGGGGAAATAATTTATTCCGATATTAGATGCCACAAAAATATTTTTATCGAAACAAAAATTGTGTTGCACAATCTAACTGAGTAAAGATGGGTCAGACTTATTCATATCTAAACTTATATCTAATAATAGAGATGGTTTCTAGTGCGGCTATTTGCATATACACATTGATACTTTTTTATTATAAATAATATTTTTTTCAATATAAATAATATTTCTAATTATAAGGTAAAAAATAAATGATATTTTTCTTTCATTTAAATGATACATTTCTTAAAAACAAATGATATTTTCATCCGTCCGTACGGTACAGACGAATGTATAGAAATTTTTGCGTCCGATGTATATAAGTTTTGTGCTAATTATAATAGTTTGTGTCTAAAATAAATCCAAACATATGTTGCAAATGAAGGAGCCGTTATTTCCTGGCATCGTTTATAACTAATTAACTACTGAATATTTGAATGAAGAAATAGTAAGGGTTAATCGAGCGAAATCATTATGAAAGCATAAATTAATTAAGGGGTGGTCTCCTGCGAGCGCAGTGAGACCCACCCATAATTAATTAATTAATCTTAATTAATTAATTAATTAATCCTGATTAATTGATTAATTAAAATTAATTAATTAAATTAATCCTATTTAAAATTAATTAGTTTAATAAATTTTAATTATAAATTAATAAATAATAATTTTGAATTAATATATCTTAATTTTGATTAATAAACACTAAGTGTAAATTAATAAACCCTAATTGTGAATTAATAAACCTTATTTTGAATAATAAACCCTAATTTTGAATTAATAAACCCTAATTTTGAATAATAAACTCTAATTTTGAATTAATAAACTCTAATTGGAAATAATAAACCCTAATTTTGAATAATAAATCCTAATTGTGAATTAATAAACCATAACTTTGAATTAATAAACTCTAATTGTGAATTAATAAATCCTAATTATGAATTAATAAACATTAATTATGAATTAATAAACCCTAATTATGAATTAATAAATTCTAGTTTTGAATTAAAAATTATAATTAAAATTTAATAAATTTAATTATAAATTAACAAAATTTAATTATCCTTACTCACCGTAATTAATATATAATTATTTTAACAAAAAACAAGGATGAGCTCACGATGAGGCGGAGCTCATCAAAGTTTTTATCATTAATTAATGTCTTAATTTAAGATAATCGTTTGGAACTCTTAGGTTAACGCCATAAAGATGCAATTTCTTACTATAATTGAATTGAGAATAAATTTTACAATAATTAAGACTATAAATTATAATTGAATTGAGAATAAATATAACAATCAAAATATTAACGTACCATTTGCTAGTTGTCGCATATGTAGGGATGTCAACGGCTCTTACGTAACCAAATTTATCTGAAAAACCGATCCAAGAATACTAGATCCCACTGGATCCGAACCATCAAATTATGGATCCGGACCAGATACCCATTTCTAACCTGTTACCCACTGGGCCACGGTTACACTTACACGGTTACACCCAATTGCCCTGTATAACCGCAACCGACAGCCCTTTCTTCTCCTCATCGAGAACCGATTCTCGCAGCAGCTTCTTCTTATCATCTTCCACGCCCACCAGGTGTTCGTCTTTTCCACACGGAACCAACCGCCGCCACGATTCAACTTGCGACCTCCGGATTGAGTCCACCGCCGCCTCTTGGAAAATCTGTAACCCATACCTTTCGCGGCTTTTGTCGATGTCGTCAAGCCTCCTCCGGATGGACTCAATCTCGTCCCCGATTTTGTCGAGGTGGTGCATACGCTTTGGGAAGATAGTGAATCTCTCGAGAAGACCTCTGCTCTTCTCGATCTCGATGTTGAGAAGGAACATTTCGATGGTGTCTTGGGCGTCTTGAGCCGCCTTCCTGATCTTCTTTATCCATTCACACACCTCACGTCTTCAGCTTGCTTTTGTTTGCCTATTTCAGAAAAGATTGCATCCACTCCAGCTCTTCTTTCAACGACTGGACCTTCCCCTCGACGCCTCGCAGTGATTTCACTTTCCGGATCAGCAGATCGCTTAGCAGTTCCACCGCCGACAAGATTGCCGCCTCCGCTGCCATCTCGATCGACCGATCTCTCCAATTACACCCAGTTACTTTGGAGTTATCCACGATTTCGTGATCAAATCCTGTATCGTCTGTTTTTATGTATTCTCTGACGAATTTTTAATCTTATCTGGAGTTATCAGGATTATAAGTTTAATCTTTTGGGAATTGGAAGTTTGAAACTAAATTGGTTAAAGAACTTGAAGTTCTGTAATGGTCGGAATTGGTTCTAGAGTTTTGGTTTTGAAAGTTAAATATTTGCTTCTTTGATGAAGATAATTATGAACTAATATTTGTATCCAGACTACAAGAATTATGTAGTTAAGAGTTCAAATTTGTAATTGAATTCCTAAACAGAAGTGAAATCGAGCAGTTCACCTCAAATTAAAAAAAAAAAACTGATCGGGTCGGACCGAACCGGACAAACGGGTCGGTCTAAACCGATCCGGTCCAAGCAGTTCTGAACCCAGATCGAACCTAATCATTCTTTAAAATTTAATGGATTTTGAACTGTTCCGGATCGATCCGGATAAAGCATCGTCCGTTGATATCCCTAATCGTACACGCTTCTTTGGTTTGCTCGGACGGTGCCTTTTTCTCTCGAAATTCATGACAGATAGTTTGACTAATGAAGCTTGATCGATAAAATATCATATTTTATTGCATGTTTGGTTTGAATAATTGAGCATGTAATAGATAACTTATCTCGTGCTCCAATCATCAATTTAGATGGTAATTTTATCACCCTAAATTAGAGTAGATTATTTAATTATCCTTCAATCTATAATGCGAAATTCTATAAATATATTCTCATCAAAATTATTTTTGATCATCTTTGCGGCCTTGCCTCCACTTTTGCATTTTTGCTATATCACAACAAATACAATGTGATATTGTCCTACACCACTTTCAATCAACTCAAACACAACTAAATAATTAAAATAATCTCATCTTAATTCATCTTGTGAATCTTATTTATTTCAACCACTAAATCAAACACCATGAATGATCTGATAGTAAAAGTAAATCCTACCCAACGTAGGAAACTAATATAAATCTTACCATAATCAAAACACCAATAAAGTAAAACTTTGTCTAATTAAACCACGAATATAAATCTACTATAATTAAAATTCCAATAAACTAAAACATTGTTTACACCACACTGAGATAATTCTCGTGTTATTCTCGGAAAGATATTCCAAACAATTACTATCAACAAAAGACAAATTATTGGGTATACAATTACAAGTACTGCCACATCAGCAAAAAATTATGATTTGTGTGAGATTAAATGACTAGATGCATGTTATCGAGTACGACTTATGTAGTCATGTGTCTTTGTCTCTATGTATTTGTAATTGGAGTCAAATCTTATTAATTTTTATTTTTGGGTTTCTTTTCCCGTGGTGTAAATTAACGCAGCTCTTATACATGTAGCGCTTAATCCACCGATGATGGGCTCGATATTTTGTTTTGTATTTTATTGCACCAATAAATTATGTTACATGAAATGGAATTATTGATCGCTGTCTAAATTATCAATCATGTAGATCATGGAATGAAAGTTTCTCTTGATATTTTGGAAGCAATATCAAAAGATTAAGACATTTGAGTAGAAGGAATTAAGAAAGCTCATCACTGATTCACTGTTGGCAAACTATATAATTCATAAATTGAAGATTATTTGTGCAGCATAAAATACAAATAATAAAGAAAAAAAAAACCTTAAAAGAAACTAGCACAGGCCCACTTTAAGCCCAACATAAGGCCCATCTCAGGCCTGCACCAGTCCCGATTCTCAGATGGTCTTGGATCGAGCCCGGACAGATTAATGCAAAAACGCCCGGCCCACTCCAGCCATGGCTTGGCCTGAAACCTAGCGAGCTCAGCCGGCCCAGGCCGTTTAATACCTATAATTCTCTAGTAAGACAAAACATAAATTCGATAATATTCAAGGTGCCAATATATTTACAACGGTGTAACCAAATGAAGAAGGGTTCAAGAACTGCCAGATTAGTGTAGCATATAGTAATGAAGGCCATCAACGTCTTTTCACCCAAAAGAATCAAACTTAATTATTTCAACATGAAAGTTGGCATCACCAAAGCACTGTGAGCCATTGTACTTACAGCAATAAACGTCATATAGAAACTCTTTCAAGTTCTCATCTTAGATAAAACTTCTCTTTTTACACGAAATACTTAGCTCCAAGCACGACGCTGCATATAGGCAAACCAAGAATTTCATACCTTTCCGAGTTTGATCAAAAATTATAAAGGGCTCCTCGCCTAAAGAGGCATGAGCTCCAAGTTTAAATCAAGGTCCCGTGTAATCTCCATCTATCGCATTAAAAGGTGGAATGCTTCATTAGCAGTTTCCAGTTCATACTCGTACCCAAGACTGTTTGCATGATGGTGGAACTCCTCCATCTCTGTTTGAGCAACTTGGATGCCAACTAACACGTTTGCACCAGTTTCTCCCTGGAGGTGCAACAAAATGGTAAATTGTCTGAATAAATATAAACAATGGTAGCAGACAGGCATACACGATCTAGGTAATACAACCTGCCCACGGTAATGGAACAAACTTATATTCCAACGTGGACTCAAAGCATCCAAAATTTCATCAATGCACCAGGCCTCTCGGGGAAAATGAAACGGCATAGCAGCTCATCTATAACATTTGATCTTCCACCCATCTGAAATTAATATATAAGAAATCAAGCACACCTTGAAATTCATACTGCAGACTAGCTACTTGTGGGTATTCATGTCAAACAATGATGTGACATGTTTTTAACCAAGAACGTGGTTAACACTCCCTCAGACTGCTCTAGACTGGGACCAGAATAGAACCTACATGCCACTTATATTTCATCATTTATAAGACACATTCAAATTGAAAAGAAACAAAAACAACCAACTTTCTAAAGAGAAATATTTTGTAGCTGTCCTTGTTTCATATCCTCCTTTAAGGAATGTCAGCAAATACAGCCAACAAATCACATATATGGTTATTCGTCTAGCACATATATGAACATATTCACCATGGCTGACAAACTATCCAGCTCCTAAACACATACTGATCTCACTTGTAAACATAAACATATCTACCATTCTACTTGGAAACTTAAGACTTCTCAAATACAAAGAATATTTAATAAATATCAGATTAGACATTCAAAGTCTTCTAAACAGAGAATCTACTACTGAGCAGCAATATGAGATGCCATACCTTACATTAGTTAAGAGTCTTAAGACATCAAGTGTCTCCATTTATTGAAGGTTCAGAATGTTATAGAATGAAGTACAAGTGCATTAATCAATCAACAATCACTTCTGCCGATTATTTACTACTAATTATATAGTTATGACACAAACATGAATCATACTAGCCATCTTCATATCTAGTTTACTTGTACATGGTACATCATTTGGGTCAAGAATGTAGGACAGACAGTTCAGATCATCTCCACTCTCCAGTGTCGGTGTTTGCATTTCAAAAAGATTATTTGCCAATATGGACACAGCTCTCCTGAACCAGCTGCATAGGTGCATTTATCCACATTTCCTTATTGAGCTGAAATAATTCTACAGAGACTAACTGTCTCGTCCAAACTTCAGCTGAATTGCTAAACCACCCAGGAACTCCAAATTGAAGGGCTGGATGAAATCAGGTGTTACAAGTATTTGAGGAAATAATATTATCACCAACGGTTGATTGATATAAAAATATTAATATTTCATCACTAATGGGAAATCTGATACAACCTTATTCTCTCAAGTTACTCAGCTTAGAGATGAAATTTGATAGGAAAAGGCATAATTTAACTACATGAATAAGTAAAGTGGTACAACCACATGTCAGAATATAGTAAAGAACACCTGAAATATGCACTAAACAAAATAGATCAAGAATATTTCCGATCCATCTGGAGTTCTTTCAGATAACTATCAAGGTATCAACACTTTGAACTTGAATTCAATTTTCTTTAAGTTTATTACTCACTACTTCTTTAAAACAGTTGGATGTTTATATGCACACTGATGCGAGAATCAGTCATTGGTAGAACTTCTAGCAATTTTTATCAAGATAAATCATTTTGAGCTCAAAGTGTGACGTAAGAGTATATGAAAAAAAATAATGTTATCCACTTTATTGTATTGGCAGTTTACCTTCTCTCTAATTACTCAGTAACACTGTTTTGATGATGTTCACAAATTGAAATGAGAAAAAATTGATGAAATGAGCAACATTAAAATGAACGACACCCAGCCAATAAATTCATTTTCTCAGCAGTTTGCATTAATAGATGATGTGCCCTCTCAGACAGTACAACTCCAATTTCCAGCAAGTTGCTGTACTAGGATGCCCATGAAGATTCCCCAAAAGTTCTGCACATCCTAGACACTCAGTATCAGGATGGTAACTACAAATGGTTCGAGAGTTCCACGCAATGTTTATAAGAAATCATCAACTTTCTCCAAGCAGAAAGCATCTGCCACCCAGACATCCTCAAAAAGATGTGGTAGGCATCTATTTCTTTAAGCACATATCAGTGACCAAATACATCCTTAACTAAAACAAGTAAAGTATTGTTGTATAAACAAGTAGCAAATGCTTAAATATCATGAGTTCTCATAGCATTAAAGTTCTTTGTCAAGTGAGCAGACTGGATCTACGCTCATGAATTTGTCAACTTTTCATCAAGCTGACTAAAGCAAGAATATCTACCTGAGTTAATTACAGAGCAAAGATGTGCAGACAGTGCATAAAGAAAGGAATTACCAAGGTCCAAAATAACATGAGACATGCATTAACTATTGCATATTTATAAAGATAATTTTAATACATGGGTTCAATCTAATGACATCTGTCGCTGTTTTTGTCAAATATGAAATATGCAATCATATTGCAACTCATAATTCAGGAATGGAATAGAAGCATGGTCTAGCTCATTATAAATAAAATATTAAGGTTCAGCAAGCTAGCTTTTGACACAACCACCACCAGCGGCAGACCCAAAGGGGGGGCAGTGTGGGCACTGGAACAAACTTAGGTATGTATATATATATATATATATATAGGAGGGATCATATATTAGCCGAACCTGAAGTAGTATGTAGTACTCAATCTCATCCATTCATCTCATAGATCCTATGGTGGAGGTTTTTTCGGATTTTTTAAGCTTATTTTCGCTGATTTCGCTACAGTAAGGGTAGATTAATAATTTGATTTGTTATGTGATTACGAAAAACAAACCATGCATATTGTTGAACTGACTTATGCATTACAAAAATACATGTAATAGAACACAAACATGCATATGAGTTTCGATTTTAATGCATGTTGGTCAACATGTATGTTTCTGTCATTTTACATACATGATTATGTTATTTTACATACATGTTTGTGTTTTGCGGTACACTCGTGCATACGTACAGCACACACTCGCACAACCAACGCACGCTCGCACACCCGATGTGCGCTCCTAACGCTCGCTCGCACGCACCCAGTGTCGGTTGGCCAACATGCAGTGTTATATTATTTTAAATGTTGTGTTATGTTATTTTATATGTAATGATGTATTATAAGGGTTTGGTTGTGCTCTTCCCTACCAGTACGGCAGACACCCAACGGTGGGTGCCTTCCATTTTGCCCCGATCGAAAATGGGTTGTCACGTATCAAATTTTGGTGCGTCAACGTGTTCAAAATGTGTGGTCTAAATTGAGTACTATATACTACCTAAGGCCGTGGTACTACCGAAACCCAATCATATATATATATAGGGAGTGGTCAAATGAAAACTACATTTTTGTGCGAACTATGCATAAGACGTGTAAAGATGATGCACGAAGCGGTATAAAGTTGTGCATAACTAAAACTTTCTAAAATTGTTTTGTTGTGCAACAATTTTAAAATGTTTTCGTTGTATAACGTTATAGATTTTGTTCATCAACTTTTACGTGTGTTCATAGTTCTCAAGTTCTCAAAAAATGAGTTATCACCGGATCCAACCCCTATATATATATATATATATATATATATATATATATATATATATTTAAATTTAATTATTGAAGAAATAATATTTTTGTTATAGTGTAGTTTTGTTTTTTATATGATAGAGAGATTAAATTAATTTTTCTTTTGTCAATATTGGTGTCAAGTTTCCTTGATAAAATATCTAATATGTCAATAAAAGTATATTTACATTTAATTTTCGACGATGTTCGATTATGAATAATACAATTTTCACTTGTATACAAGTGTTGCAATGTTTATTTTCTAATGAGAAAATTAATATCCTACTATTCGAGCTTTATGATTATTGTGTTATTCTATCATTTGATTCTTGTTTATAATGGTATGTCATGAATTGAAAAGATATTTAAGTTTTATATTATCTATATGATGAGAAACTCAAATTCAAATTCAACAATATTTTATTTGTAGTTCTTTCTTTCCAATCTAGAAGATTGAAAATTAGGGTTTATTTTGAATTTTGTTATTATTATTTAGGTTGATAAAATATTTATATGAAAGCATATCCTAATGTGGATATTTCATTTTTATCGATTAATGGAGCTACCCATCAAATCTCAAAGAATAAAAGAGAAATGTTATGAGCTAATCATGTTTAACTTTAATTTTTTTTAACGTTGTAATACAATTTCAATGGTGTTAAAATTGTATTAAAATTATTAGAATTATTTTTAATTTTAAAATTCTTTTTATAGATTTATAAAATTATAATTAGTTGGACCCCCCTGAGTAAAATGTCTGGTCCACCACTGATAACAACAACAACAAAAAATAAATAATAGTAATAATAATAATAAACACATACCAAATGTCTCAAATGATCCTTGACCAAGTCATTCTCTGTAAGATTTATGGTTTGTAGTTGAGCAGATTCCATTCTCTGGACCAATGCTTGAAGTTCTAAGTCAGTATGAAGGCCAACACTGTTATAAGAAAAGAATAGGTAAATTGAGTTTTTATGACTTCATGATTATAAAACTGCAAAAATATTAGTGCGAAGAAACACAACTTATTCCTTGTCAAAATGAGCAGAATATATATCTTGCCTGTATAGTACCAAAGCTTGTCCTTTATCTGAATTATATCTGTATTTGAATTCAGTAATATTCATAGGGCCGACCTGCAAGCGATCATTACAAAGTATTTGAACTTGAACTGCATCCTTGACATAATAAGGAGGAGAAAAGTTGGATAACATAAAAACTCACTAGCTCGCAGAATTCTTTAAAGCTTCCTGGCTCCTCTGTCATGTAAGTTGCAAGTACAGCTTCCTGCCGTCTACCAACATCTGCAAGTTCAGTCACCAATCTTAATCTATCAAAGTTCATGTTAGCTCCACTGGTGATTGCTACTACATTTGCATCCTTCAGTCCATAGTACTTGCAGTAAGCTTCAGCTCCAGCTAAGGCAAGAGCACCTGCTGGTTCTAAATGCTCCTTTTCTCCTCAAACATGTCCTGTCGGAAAGCCCATTCGTAAAACTAAGCAGTATGTTCTCAGAGATTGAGGCCATAGCATTTCCAAGTGCATATAAACAACCACCTAGTTAATTGAGAAATGTATCTCTGGGAGAGGACAATGACCAGTTGAGTTGGAGGCAGTAAGAGTAGTATGTACGCCGATATTTACATACAAACATTTTGACTTTAAAAGTCATGAATCCCGCTTAAAAGATCGAAGATTTAGCTAATTCAATTTGTATAGGAGATGTAAAGTTATTTATCTGAGAAATCTTGCAGGGTAAATAGAAAAACAATGATGTCCCACACTCCTACCAGAAAAAGCTCTGTCGTAATGCTGCTTTCATGCAAATCCTTCCTAGAAGCTCATCTTAGAGATGCATCAAGTGGTGACTTAAACGGAGGAGGCAGACATCTAAATATAACTCATTATTGTTATAACTAATAATCGATGTATAAATGGATACAATTTATGATTCATCCACGACCTACAATGAATTTGAAAAGCACATTCTACACATTCAAGAGTTGGGTTGTCAGAACAGACAACTATCTCTCCCAACTTATGATCAACCTAAAGCTAAATTTATGATCCAACAGAAAGAGCAACTACGTGAAAATAGAAAATTAAACCATGTTAACACTGTGAATTGAAAAGCTTCCTCTCACACTGAACAAATAAAAAGGTACACCAAGCAGTCGAAAACAAGAAAAGAAAGTAAAATAAGTAGAAAACCAGTACATGGGACCAAACCATGACTAACACCATAAAACTAGGTGAAAACATATAACCATATCCCGAGGACCGAGGACCTAACATTCCAAAGTCTCATCCAGATAGCTTTATAATTGCTCTATATACTTTGGCTTAAGGTTCCACAAAGACAAGATTCAATGCTATATTTCTTAACTAAGATACTCAACGCATTATGTAGAATTTTCAGAAAAATATTGTAGTCAACAGACAAAAATAGCATGTTTCAAGAAGCTTGAATACTGGGATAATATAGAAAAATCCAATAGATGGCTGACCTTAATTGAGGCACAAATTGCATCACGGCCAACAAGAACTACACCATCTATCAGTTCCCTGCATAAGCGAAAAGTCTCTTCACCAACAACTTTTACTGCTACTCCATCAGCAAAGCCTCCCACTTGGTCCAGCATTACTCGTCGGTCATGGTGAAGTGATAATGCCATCGCATTTGCATCAAATGGTTCCACTCAATAATTTTACCTCCGGACGAACCCTTTTCACATAGGCAGCAATGCCAGCTATGAGCCCTCCACCACCAACAGGCACAAAATAGCTTCTATTGGGCCTGTCATCTGCTTCACAATCTCCATTCCAACGGTTCCCTGCCCTATGATTACATCAGAGTGATCAAAGGAGGTATAAATGAGAGACCCTCCTCTTCTGCTCTCTTTTGGCGTGAGACTGAGCTTCATCATATGAGTCACCTAGGAGTACAACAGTCGCCCCAAGTCCTTCAACTGATCTCCACTACCAGTATCAAGAAAATGGCTTCAAAATGGTGATTTTGCCGATTTCGGATACTTAAGAAAAATGCGGATAAATAAACAATGAATAACCTTAATCTCTGGAGTAGTAACAGGCATCACAATCACAGCATTGCATCCCAATCTCTGTGCAGATAACGCTACACCTTGAGCATGATTTCCTGCTGAGGAACAAATCACCCTTTCTCAAGCTGCTCCTTTGGAAGTTTAGCCATCATATTATAAGCACCTCGAAGCTTGAACGAGAAAACCTGCATGGCAGATCATATGCAGGTGTAAACGCTTCACGCGAAACATCATCATCTCAGTCATAGAGAACTTAAGTCTTCATCAGTGCCTCGCATTTTCAGAAACGCTTTGGCATTCCATTAGGCAAAAATAAATAAAAAATACCTAATCATGGTTGAAGTCCCAGACTACCTTAAAACAAAATAAAAGTTGAAAACATGCCTAAGTAATCAAGCTTGCATTTGACAGTCGTCAGTTGCTAAAATTAGCGTCAAACTAATAATATAAGAATGAATTATTTTAATGAATTTAAAGATAAAAGACTTCGATATCTTCAAAATTGACAACCTTTTCACATTCAGCTCAAAACTCAGGAACAGTAACAGAAACCGCTCAAGGTCCTAACCATACTGAAATACCGAAATTCGATCAATTCTGTATAAAATGAAATACGATCATACAGAAGCATGAAGAAATTGACAAACGCACAGGAATACTGAAACTGATAAAAACACACGCACACAAATTACATACAGCCTGTAGATCCTCTCTCTTAAGCCAGATATTCGCTCCCCACCTCTCTGACAGCTTCGCCGCCAGCTGCAACGGCGACTCATACGCCACGTCATACACCTTGGACGCCAGAATGTTGGTCAAATATTCCATAGCAATCAGCGTACCTTCCCTACCAGCACCATTACCCATATTCTCATTGTGCAGTAGACAACCGCTCTCGCACTGGAGAGAAGCTGGAGAAACTCTCAGCAGCGGCTCCGATACCGGCGGAGGAGGCGGCGCAGCAGGAGGGGGAGCCCTTGCGGCCGACGGAAGAATTTCCGATCCCTGTTTTGACAGGGTGGCGCATATTAACAGCTTTCGGCGGGAGCAAGCAAGGCGGTTGGAGGATGTCCTGAAGTCGCGGTTTGGAGAGAATTTGGAGTGGGCGATCGGCGGTTGCACGGTGGCGGAGCGTAGAACTTCCATTTTAGGGAGTGTAGGGATGGAAATTGTGTAAGCAGTGGTGCTGCGCCGCCGCAGAGAGGAGAAATGCGAGTGGTGGGGTGGTAATTGATGGGTGGGTAGCGTCCTGCCGGCTTTCTTAATTTATAAAAGGGGAGTATTGCCTGTGAGATGGTGTAGGGGTTTAACTGTAGGGGGTTTGACCCGATTAAATTGTGGACAATGAGAGAGAGATGAGAATTTAGTTCGCAGTAAGCCGGTGGATTGTTCCACTACTGTAGGATAGATTATTTGATTGCATCGTAGGTTTTTATTAATTTCGTAGGATGTCAATCGGATAAATTCATTCAGATTTGGATCGATCCATTTGAATTATCATATTATTTAGTTCGGATAATTTGGATTGGCATTTTTCGGATAGGAAATTTACAAATTAAACCCTAAATTCTCGGGTTTTGGACTAACTAATTGGATCAATCGGACCAAAAAACTTAATAAAAATTAATTCTTTTTTCTTGATAATTGTATAATATTACAAACAAATAATTACAAATAAAGATAAAAATATAATGAGTCCTATGACAATAAATAAACTTAATACTAAAGTGTCAAAATAAAAAGAAAAATTGTTTGAAGAAAATCGTTAATTGTTATTTTCATTCTTTTTTCTCGATCAACGATTTCAATCAGTAGAAAATTCTCAACTTTTGTGTGCGTATGTGAACAAAAAATGACGGCTGAATCAAACAATCTTGAAAAAATATTGAGGTCTTTTTACATAAGAGCTCCTGAATACTCCAACACTTTAAGATGGTTTATATTTTTTATATAATTTTAAATTTGATCCTAGAATTTGTGTGTGCGTGATTGTAGAGGCTGTAGAGTTATAGCCCGTAGAGTGTAGGAGATTATTTTGCAAATGAAACTATGGCATAAGCCACAATTTGAGTTTCTAAACTATGTCATTCTTCTTAATTCTTATGTTTATAAAATAAAATCATCAAATCCATCAGGTCGACTAGAACTCGACCGGACTAGCTTGTATAACCTAGCGGGTTGATCGACCCATTCATATAGTCGGTTTTGATTTTGGATTGTAAAAATTCAATCATAACTCCATATTTTCGGTTAATTTGGGTTACCCCATCGATTCGAGCTGGATTGACAGCTCCATCTACAGGATAATTTTTTGTGTGGGATTGGTGCTACGTTTAAGCTTTATAATTATAAATAGTGATCTATTATTATCAATGCACATCACATGTATTATTACATAAAAATTATATGCATTAAAATTAATGAGTATTTATAAAAATTGTTTACTCATCAATTTTAAGGAAGAGTGGCATCTACATGTTTTCCAATTTATATATGGAGTTGTTGCTCATTACTAGCTGAATCAACTAAATTGGTCATTAATTCGGATCTCACCTGCACGTGGATTGCACTTCTATGTTATGTGAATATTTGGTATAGTTTCTTACTTGTTTGATTATTAAGCATTATTATTGAAAAAGTTATAATCTATTTATCTGAAATTCTTGATCTAATATTAATCATATTCCTTAAAAAAGGATTTGTTTTATTGTATCAATGAATTAGGAGGGGCAACGACTATAAATTATGCACGGCGGCGCCGGCGCAAAACTCAACTTATCGCTATTATCTTTCAAAAGTGCTACGAAACGCAGCTTACAACCATATGGCCTAGCATTATACACACAATCGTAGTGTTCCAAATGCACAAATACCAAATACCTTTCCGATTAGCAATGCCTAAAAGATGGTGGAAATCTACATTCAAATTAATGTCTATTTATTGCAGCTAAATTAGTCTCCGCTTACTATTGTATTCTTGAGCAGCCACTGGTCAACCATGAATAGAACAAAACTCAACATTACCTCCAAAATTAAAATTCCTGGTCAACCATGAATAGAACAAAACTCAACCTTACCTAAAAAAAATTCAAATTTATGAAGACTAATGAACATTATTTCATGTTAGAACAGAATAGATGGAAGTAAAGCATAGCCTGCAGATGTAGTATCTGAGTTTTGATGTAGATTGTAAATAATAGCTGTGAAATGTAAAGGGAAAAACAGGTACGGTCGCTACTCGCTACCAAACTCAGCGTCAAGAAGTTGGAAAAAAAAAGTGATCATCCTTCAGTTGACAGTAACTCTGGCAGAGAGGTAATTTGAATGCAGGGCATCAGGATTGGACACTTTTAGCCTTTGATAGTTTGAGCACCTGAACAGCCTCTTCGACCTTGGCGGCTAGTGACTGGTGAATCCAATAAAATTAGTAGTTCACTGTTGTCCATCTCCATAAGCATGCCTGTTATCTTTGTTGCTAGATCAGGCTGCATTCGCAATATCATGTACAAATCAACACTTGAGTAAATGCTAAATTATGTGCCAAATTAGGAAAGATTTAATTTATTGACCTGGTGATGAGCAACCAGAGGATAAAGGTGTTCCCCGAGAATATGTTTCTGCTGCTCTGGAGGAGCTGCAGAAAGCAACCTACTAACATTTCTGACCCCTTACCGCCATCTCCAGCAGACACCAAAATAGGCTGAACAAGAACAGATCGTTCAAGAGTAGGGCACTGAGTTGAGAATCACTTACATGCATATATCTTTAACATACAGGAAATCTCAAATGTTAAAACATACCTGCTGGTTGTTTGAATCTCTAGATGAAGCCACGGTGTGAATTGGTGATGGATATGTAAGACCAGCAGGTTGTGGTAGAATATTCCCCTTCATCCTTCCTCCTTGTCTTTGCCTCAAATTGTTGGGAGCCTGTGAAGAAAGAGAAAGGAAGAAAATGACACGAGTTGTCTATAGAGAAATTAGTTGGTTAAGCTCAAACCTAATAAACTTATCAAGGTGAGAGGAGATGGACGAAGAAGAGGTCTAGAGGGATTTGGAATGCCAATAGCCCTCCACACCGGCCTGATTGATGGCTGCTGATACATCAGACTAGGCTGTGGAACAACTCCAGGGGTTGGATAATAAAGATGAGAGTATCCTTCCATACGTTGAGCATATATAACTTGCAACACTTGTCTTTCCTCTTTTCTCTGAGCAATTGCTACAAACAAAGGCTTCCTTCCCAAAACCAACCCAGTAATCAGTTGTGCATAATGAAAAACTTCAATAAAGGGGTTGTGAGAAAGTTGACAAGATAGATATGCATGAAGGGGTTGTTCTAGCATGCCATTAAAAACATCCTCCATATAACAAGGAAAACAGACCTTCTCGGCCAATCATTGTCTATTTCAGAATGCTTGTCTGTCGACTTTGTCGATATCCAGATCAGAAAAAATAGGCAAAAAACAAGAGATAACAAGCGCAAGTATGTTTGTACCTCATGAACCCAATACCACTAAACGAAATTCAAATGCTGTGTTGATAGATAATAGAAGTAGAAAGCCCACCATGGAAAGTATATACAACTTTATTTGCCTCCTCAGGTGTTGAGAACTGAGAAGCAAACAAATCCAAACCCTTTGCTTAAACCTTTATCATCTCTCATAATCTTTGCAGAGTTAATTGTGCCACACTGACTAAAATGCAGTCTTAGCTCGTCATCAGAGATCTCATCATCAATAATACATGCGACGCCTGTAATCAGTAGATGAAAGTAGGGAAAATCATACTGCAGATAACAGATATATTATATCATCATTCTACATAGAAAATTACTCCTGTAGGACCTGGTATTTCAGGATCTGTTAGCTCCTTTTCTCCTCAAACTGGCCGCATAACATTTCCTCGTATGGATTTCTTTTGTGCCCGGCGACATATAAAACCTTTGAGCCTGTTGAATGAATAGATTATATGAAAGCTAAAAAGAATGTGTTTCTCATCTATCTTGCTCCTAATAATTGCAAAACTGCACAAATCTTGGAGGACTAACGAACAAAATCTCTTCGTTATGAAAATGGAACACAAGTGCATCACCTATAGCCCTTGTCGTTATTTCACTTTGGTAATATTAAAAACCTACCAGCAGGCAAACTATAGCATACCATAGGTAAAACTCGGAGTTCATTGCCATAATGAGCATATAAAGTTCATATAAATTATATTAACTCAAACTAATGAAATAGCTCCAAGCCGCCAGGCTCTTCTGGTATGTTAGTTGCAAGTGTAAATTTAAGCACACCTGCGAGTTCTTACCAATCTCATATATCAAAGTCGACGCCAGCTCCACTGCTAACTACTGCTGCTATATTTGAAATGTCACTCGGCCCTACTACTTGCAGTATGCTTCGCTCGCACCTGCAGCTTCCTTAATGTTTTCTCCAACAAAATATCCCATAGCAAGGCAACTTAGTTACAATCAGCATTAAGTTCTAAAACTCCAAGGCCATAGTATATCTGAAGCACCAACATATAATATAAATTGTCTAATCAGTCAATACATGCAAAACAATATATCTTTTCTCGGATTATACTTGGATAAAACACATCATAAAAACCAAAAGTTACCATTCAAGGCTCCCTCTCCTAGCATGAAGATTGCAATGGAAGAGCGTTGCAGATCTTTTCATTCCTCTGTATCATCTGTTTCAGTTTACCAAAAATCTTTACAAGAACAATTTCCATCTTGGAAATGATGGAAGCGGTAGGCATCGCGCACAATGATAGTCCGATCAACCACCTTTGAGATAAATTTGATCCAATTATGGCAGTCATTACAAACACGCAGATTCTTCATGACATGCAAGGATAATATTGGGAAGGCTCAGAAGTCCAAATGCAACAGCCAACTTTTCACTATGAATTTGTGTGTACGGGTCCTTCTGCCTAAGCTCCATCTCATTCCACAAGCTACTTTGATCTGGCACATAACCAATTGCAGTCACCTTCTTGGTTAGTTCATCCAAGTAGTTATAAATCTCATCTGCAAGAGGATGGAGTCTATCACCGACAAAGAATGCATGGACTGAATTTTTCACTAAGCTGAGCGAATCACTCGGATTTTTATAGGTCCACTTCTCCTGCGTGCTCGTCGATGGTCTATTGAAATCGAGCTCGAGAATGGGTGGCTGTGGTAGTGGTGATCGAATAGCACTCTTCATATCTCTGAGTCTTATACCTCTGATGGCATCATAAATCGAGATCATTAACTTCTGTCTTTGTTCACACGGAAGGTGAGATCACCACTGCTGCGTCGATCGAGCCACGTGGCTAAGAGCGTCTCCTAGAATGGAGGCGTGCTCTCATGCTCATATCGAGGGACTACGAGTCCGGGAAGATGAATCCTTGGACTTTGATCGACATCTTCCACTATACCTTTTGCCTTGTGGTAGTCGTCGCCATTTGGAGGTAATAGTAGTAGGCTTCATTCTCGATCTCAATTTATTAAATATGCGGCATCAAATTGATGCTTGCCCCAAATCAGACACTTTGGAGAAGGTATGCCTCATGACACGGTATTGAGAAATTTGCCGGATCTTTCGCCGTATTGACTTCTTTTGACTGCCAACTCGCACTCTTGAGACAGTTGACCGTCTCGAATTTCTTTAACTTCTTCTTATTGTAGCACATCTTTCGAATTTCACATATCTGTGATCTCGGATGCATCAGTAAAGGAATATTGATTTTGCAAACATCTCCATAAACCAGTCGACTTCTCGTCATACTTGGAAGCGGCGACGACTGGGAAGCAGATCGGGAGGAATTACATAGGATAAGTCTTGGGTTGCCTCGCGGCCATCCTCGCGCCCGTGATGCGTCGCTAAGCCTGGGCGTCGGTGATGGTCTTCACCATGGTGGGCTCGCTCGCGCAGGCTTCCTTGAGCTTCCCTGGTCTCCGGCGGGCTCCGTCGTGGCTCGATCGCTAATCGCCGTCCAAACTCTGGCTGTTCGCTCGGTCATTGTTTGCTCAAGCTCCTCGGGACTCATCGTTGAATGATGGCTCCTGGTCGGGCTCCGATCTCTGCGATCTGGCTCATTTTCTTCTCTGCGCCTTTTCATCCGGATCATTCGATAAGCTCGTCACTCCTCAATTGAATGACATTACAATGATTTTCGGTTCACCTCCGTATTACTCGAAGCGGCTCGACTTGTGTTGGCCATTCTGTGTCTTGACCATCGGCGATTTGATTTTCTAGCTCTTGAATCTTTCCTAGCGATCATATTGGACTCGGATGATTTATCTTCGCCGGTATTGCTTATAAATGAATTACGTATGCGGCCGTCATTCGATTAGTCGTCATTTGTTGGTTGCTCCGACCAAGCTGCATCATATCTTCTAGACTTGGCTTCTTGCCTCTGAATCACTCCATTACAGAGCGGCGAAACGGTGAGGTTGTTGGAAGTTATTGGGTTGCATCGATGAATTCAGATGATTCATGTTGTTGTGGATGGTATGCGGTTTCCCATGGTTCCTTTGATTGATATGATTGACCTCTTTTGTCTCGATCGGCTCTTGAAAGTGAACTTATTCATGAGCTCGTCTATTCGAGTCACTCTCTGTTCTTACCGCCACGGTGTTCTCCATTGGCCATTGATAGCTGTTGGCGCCATCTCTTCTATGATGCGGTGGCCTCCTCACGGCGATTCAATGGCGCCTCCTGCGTCATCTACAATGCTTCTCGTTCGCGATCATTGTATAAACTGCATGATCTGCTGCTCTGGAGAAACCATGTTGTGGCACTTTCTTAATGGCCCACGATCCTCCGACTCGAACAATGACTCGTCCTTGTTGGCAAAAGTGGGAGATCTGATATGATCTTACGTGCTTTGGTGCGGAAGATATTTTGAAAGGAACTTCATAAGTTTCCCCATGTCTATCGGTTCGGTCCGGCTTTTGAACGATCTTTGGCGGCCGAGAGAATCCGAACATCGCGATCTAATAGTGTCTTATGCACTTCCGCTTGATGGTGTCACATATATCGAGATATATCTCGAGATGGGCATTCGGATCCTCCGTGACTCACTACGCTGCTCTCCTTGCACCATCTTGATCGGGGGCTTTAATTGAATTGTTGCGTCCGCAGCCCAGTGCCTCCTTGGAATTGCTCAATGGGAGGTCGGTGCGTATGTTAGTTGGATCTCGGAGCAGGGACAAGGAGTCCCATATCGCCATCGGCGCTCTCTTGAAATCGGCTAGCGTCGTGCGGCTTGCTCGGGAGGAATGCCCGTGCGTGGATTAGCTGCCATTGTAGCCCTTTTTCTCTCTATCCTCTCCTTTGGAATTTTGATCTGGGTCGAATTTTGCTCAGAGGTCCTTGGGACCTGTGATCATAAACTACGGAGAAAGAAGACTTAACTCTGACAAGAATAAATAAATAATATAATATATATAACTTGAATTAATAAATCAAATCGTCAAATTATTCCTATGTGATCTTAACAATCCCGCAGGAATTTGATCGGCAATTTTATCACACGAGCAGCAAGTATAAGATAAATGAGTATCGTATCCACGAGTTGCATAGAAAACGAAGCTAATTCAAGAAACTTCATCATTATCGAAAGATTTGGTTTGTATAGGTTTATGGCTTGAATAATTAAATCAAAGCAAATGTAATACAAGAAAATAAACTAAGCAATAAAAACTAAGGGATAACTATGAAGAAGACTAACCTAGGGATGCACTAATCCTATCCACAGCGTATGTTTATCTGTTATTATTAACCATTTTAATCCAGACAAGATGGAAGATCACATATGTAACCAACAATTTACATTACGACAATTGTGGGTTGATTACTAATTTTCCTATTACATTACGTCTCTGAGGAAAATAGAACACTCAAAGGATCACAAAGAATATGCTTCCTACGAATGTTCCTATCTGATTACGACTCGAGACTTATCCGTATCATGCATTAGAGATCGATTGACAATTAAAGCATTACGTAATTAGCGGCAGCTATGATATGCATCAAGATTGATCAAATCAACACATATAATTAAGCACCAAGAATTTGAATTAATACGGAAGGTAAATAATAGCGAGAATCACAACATATAGGATAGAATCATGCAAACCCTAGGATTAGAATAATTTTAGCTAGACATAAATAGAAATAAAATCGAAATAATCATAAAAATACTGAATTAAATAGATAAAACCCGTAGGGGCGTCAGAAGAACAATGGTTGGGTTAGTATCAAAAGACGGAAAGCGAAAAACGATGGAATTCTGGACGGCG
This sequence comes from Salvia rosmarinus, assembly GCA_036937905.1. Lineage (NCBI taxonomy): Eukaryota > Viridiplantae > Streptophyta > Magnoliopsida > Lamiales > Lamiaceae > Salvia > Salvia rosmarinus. Next base: position 88,506,179 of record CM072816.1, on the reverse strand, counting down.
TTCAAGCGTTAACAATGCGTTGAACTAATATGCAGAATGGTGGAAACTAT